>VNJO01012718.1:0-66042 GCA_008042535.1 Drosophila tani | reverse complement strand
TTTCAACATTACTAAAATGGTTCGATTTTCAATGATCCAATTGCAGACTGCAAGGGTATACCAATTTCGGTTTACCGAAGTTAGCTTTCTTTCTCGTTAATTGTACATTTTCTCCAGCTGGCTCTAATACGATTTACATATTTATTAACACGTAAGAACTTGCAAAAAAATAATATTATTGGTAACTCTCGATATTGTGAAGCGCAACTAAACATTTTCATTTTGTTTGAAAATTAGCCACACTTGATAGAGGTCATTACATATAATATAAGACGCGAAAGGGATCAAAACATTTGAAATTAGTGTTGCATTCATCCAAATAATTGGTAAAAGTGTTGGGAAGCTATAAGCCAAATTGGAAAAAAAAATTAAGTTTTATAAGAAAGCAGGGTCAATTTGCCTATGAACTTTTAGGGCGAAGTCTATCAGAATATGATGGCAGTCATTGGTGAGATTCAAAGAAAATAAGAGAAAAGAGTAAATTTATTAATATCTTAATATCTAAATATTTATGTGTACATTCGACTGAGGTAAGAATATGCTCAAGCTGCTTGTATTTATGTTTAGTAGTTTTTGCAATCAAATTTTGAAATACCAATCATAGATATTAAACAAAATTTAGTGGCAGGATAGTAAAACCAAAAAATATTATACATTTTTCTATAAATATTAAAACTAAAATGAATTTAATGACAATTTTTAATCGTTTCTGGTTGACCTTCCGAAATTCTATGGACGATTTTTATTCAGTGTGTACAATAAGACGAATAAAATATACAATTTAGCCCTACAAGTACCAAGTATTGAAATGTATGTATTTAGCAGGAAGTTCAATCATTGTTCTCAGCTGCTTTTATTTTGGAGTTGAGGGCACCAGCGCCACACATTAGTCTTCCTGATATGACGCTAGGAGGCCCAGGCCCCAGGCTACGATCATTATATGGGGCCCCCTAGAAGGACAGTCAAAATATTTGATCGAATGCATTTCCCTCCTCCAACTTGCCCTTTTCTTTCAGGTATATTCCATTTAATTGTCAGAACTCTCAAGGGGCACCATTAATCAATTTCTACTCTACACTACGAGTATTTTTAAATTGTGAATTAAAATTTTTTTGTTTAAAAGAAAAACGCCATCAAACGCAATCGAATATGATGATAATAAAGGAAATAATTTGATTATAAAAATAATAAGAATATGAATACTACTGTTCTGTGAATAATTGGCATATATAGAAATTTTTAATTTTTCCTTCAGTGTACTCTCTCCTGCTTTATTCCCACTTCGCCTTTGTTTTGTTCTTGTGCCTGAAAAGGGTTTACCTTCTTCACTCTCCCGCTCGCTCCCATTCCTTAATGGTTCTGCTTCGCACTTGAAAATTTGTTGTCCGAGGCTGCAGCGTGCAGTTAATTGTTATTGTTATTGTTACCGCTCTTCTGCCTTCTGTGTTGATTGGCTGGGGGAAACTGTAAACAAATTGTTTGTGGAACGATATGATTGCCGGCTTTGATTTTTCCACCATCATAACTTTCCAGTGCGAGAGAAGAGTCAAGGAACTCATCAATTATCTGTCGGAAGCGAAACCACATTTTGACGCCAGAATAAGAGAGTGAGAGGCACGATGATAATATTAAAATAAAATGAATGAATATCCTAGCGACGGTTTCCTTAACTGGAAACCACGTTACAATAAGACCTTCGGTAAGTACACAGGGAATTAAGAAACGAACTGGGTATTAACTTTAACTGACAGTTAAGCAACTGGCCCAATCACACAACATTGAGAAAGTGATATGTATTATGTGTCCGAATTAAAAAAATGCAGAGTAAAATGTGGGCGAGCTTCTATAATATATCTATTTATTTAATTTTAATATAGTTCTAGAAAAAAGTATAATCAACTTTTATAACAATAAACATCATTTCTATTTTCTTTGGCTGTAAATAGCTTCCAATATTGCTTTTTGCATTTTTTTTTATACAATTCATTTGTGATATTTAAACGTTTCTTCTCATTCAAAACCCGTTTTTTAAACCCTTTTTAAAAAAATTTTTATTTGAAAACGCAAAGAACAATTGAAAACTTTTTTTATTTATTGTATTACAAAAGGTTCAATGTAAATAAACAAATTTTTTTTGCCTCGATACGAGGGCTGTTCAAAAAGTAATGAGACTTTGAAGTTGGTGGTGAAAAAAAAGGTGTCGTCACGGCGGTTTGAAATGAAAAAAAAGGGGTTATAATCAGTATAGATGTAATTCTCGGCTGAATGTCGACCATAATTTTGAGATTTTTTTTTGACAAAATGGCGGCCATTCACAAAAAAAAGTCAATTTCGGGCTTTTTTTGTAGTTTAGTGTAAAAAAAAAATAGTAAACATTTTTTTAAAATTGTGGTCTTCATTCAGCCGAAAATGGTGACACTTCTGCGTCGATTCCACTTTGTTTCATGAAAATCGGTTCAGTTGAACTGAAGATATCATGGTCGCCAGTTCGAAAAACGTGGTTTCGAGATAAACGCGTTTAAAGTTTGAAGTAATTTAAAAATAGCTCATTTTGACGAAGACCTTGCTTCACAAAAAAGGCTGTATCTTCTAATATATTTCGAATTTCTAAAAATCCTTTTAGGGGCATATTCACAACTACCCAAGCTATAAATAAATGCAAAAAAAAATCGAAAAAAAAGTTGCTCAATGAGAAGACCCCCTTAAACCCAAATATATTTTTATGTCGGCTCCAAACTGTTAATGTTAACTGTAGCGTTAAGAGCAATGTGTACATTCAATTGAATAACTATGAATGTACACAGTTAAATTTGATCAATGAGTCGAGGGCCTCCGCTGCTAGTGCTCGGTTAAATAATTCGTTAAGTTTAATTTATTAAAGTAAATAAAATAAATTTTGATTACAGAATTTGGTGCCGGAAAAAGGACAACATAAATATAGGTTTTGTGTCAAGCATTTAAGCATTTACAGTTAGTTTTTAATTTGTTAGTTTTTAATTTGTTAGTTTTTAATTTGTTAAAATTTGTTATGATTTTTCCCTAACGTTTTTACCTATTTTAAATGGGTATTAGCTCGCAAAGGAAAATTTTCACAGATATGTAAGAGTTAAATTCCAAAATACTAAAATAATAATATCATTTATTTGTACATTTGTTCAATTTTCTTTGACAAATTAGGTAAATTAATAAGCATTTACAAATGTCTTAATTCGATAATAAATTGTGTAATAATAACCTCTGCAACTGTATAAAATGTTCTACCTGCTAATATTATAGACCCTATTATTATAAACACAACTGTTGATTCACGTTGCTTACATTATGTTAACAGCTTAAGAGTAAATATATATTAATTCCATGAGTATTTCTGGTTTTCGAAGAAGTCGCACTAAAGAGCGAGAGTGAGAGACCGTCAATTCAAAAGTAGCTGCTTTAGTTCGTAAAAGTATGTTAAAGAGCAACAATTTCGAATTTAGCTTAACAGTTCTGTTAGCGGGAGAGCTGCTACACTGCGCTGGAAATGAAAATAAATGAAATGGAAATGAAACTGCTACTCTGTTACTCTCAGCTCTCCCACTTTTCTCTCGTCTCTCTTTGGAATCCTTAACAATTTCCACCCATCTACATATTAATTGTTTAATTTACCCCCATTTACATGTTAAGCCCTTTAATTTTACCCCATCTATAAGGCTCTAATTTAAATTCCCCATTTACATGTTGACCCAAAATTTGACAGTTAAATTTTGCCAAAGCAAAATCGTAATACCCTCTGCAAGGGTATAAAAACATTTTAAGCTACAATTGATTTAAATTAATTATGTTTTTTACTCACAGGAGCTACTTTGATGAGGTATGATGTGAATTCTCTGCAGTTCTGTAGAAATAAAGCTTAATTTAAGGTTTAACAAAAATATTTTCAAAAATTATAATATATTAATATTTAAAAATTATATAGGTTAATTGAAAATTTCGATGCAATATCAATTTATTATTAATTTAAACAGGTTTTCAGAAGCATTTATTTAAACATAATAAAAATGTAAAGTTTTTATTTTCATCGAAAATTTTGAAAAAAAGTGTGTCTTTGTGAAAGGATTGCTGTGGTCGTGTTAAACATAAACCAAAACGTTTTACAGAAAATGAATGGGCATTTAATGTATTTTAAGTTGGCATCACAAGTTTTGCCGAATTCTAAAATATTTTTTTTCAACATTAAACGAAAAAATTGCCTCTTTTACCCCACTGTGCGCTGTTAGGTCGCGCTGTTTCCCAGTTTCTTTTTGCTCACTTAATTCTCTCTCGGTCTCTGTCGGCTAGCTTCGGCTTTTGCTCTCACGGATCTGATTGGAATCCTCTCTTCTTATGTTATTCTCCCACGCGTCGCTGTTGCCTCGCGCAGTGTTGCCAATTTTAGCTATTTTCCCACTAGATCTAGCGTATATCAAAAGGCATATGCGGCCATCGGGAAGAATAGCTATTTTCAAATTAAATTAATTGGAATTTCATTAATATAAGCTTTTTTAAAAATGTATGGCTGATGTACGATCCAATTTTTATTCAGTATTTGGCTAATTTTGCTTCTTTAAACTCCACGGACTCAGTTTCCCTACATTCACTTTAGCTACGAAATATGATAATACATAATATGAATAATTATTGGGGATTTAAAAACATTTTTTAAATATTTTAATGAACATATTTTAAAAGTATGAAATTCCGTATGGGGAACATTTCGTTTTAAAACTGAAGTTTTTTTTAGCTACCATAAAAATCGACAAGTTGGCAACACTGGTCAGCAGCAGTTCCCCGTTTTCCAAGTTCCCTTTTGATCAGTTTATTCGCATTCGGCAAACTGTTTGGACGTGTTTGTTCGCTCATCGCAGTTGGTTTAAATTTTTCTAATTCGGACGTGTTCGTTCGCTCATCGCAGTTAGTTAACATTTTTCCAACGAGGCGTACACGCGGCGGATGATTGTTGCCGAAAATAAAACTTTAAACTGTTAAAATTGCCGGTACACGCGGCGGATGATTGTTGCCGAAAGGAAGCTCAAACTGAAAATATCAGTACGAACGCCTTTCGGTTGGTTTTTCTTAGTTCTTATTGACAAATTCCAATAGCCGAACTCGAAATAATAATATTCTTGCAAGAGCGAGGACGGCTTGTGTGCAAGTTGGCAGAAGCGAATAATAGTAATAACAGTTACTACCACGAAAATAATAAAAACAACAACAGCTACGAGAAATATATATAAAACAAAACAAAAGGTGGAGAAGCAACAACAACAACAAGGCCAAGAAGAAGCATACCAAACTTCTGCTCTGGTTTCCGGCGTGTGTGAGTGTGTGCGTGCTTGATCTGTGTGTGTGCGAGTGAGATTCGTGAGCTTGCGGTGTTTTTTGTGCGTAAATGTGTGTGAATGTGCCAAAGCCAAGAATCAAAGTGCAAAGCAAAATTGAATAATTTCTCTCGCTCTGGCTCTACCTCACATTCGCAGTGAAATTAAAGTTGCTGATAAAGGCAAATAATAATAATGCCCAAACTCAGTTGGCGTGAAAAGTGAGCTGAAAGAAGAGTAACACAATGGCAGTGGCAGCCGCAGCCTGCAGAATCGTTACGTAACAACACCTTGCGTAGCAGCCTCCTTGCGAGAGTCGAGAATCGAAAACGGGAAAAGGAATCGAAAAAATAGTGTCAACGTCAATTTCGGCCATGCTGCAGCTTTCGGAAGCTTGAACGCATTCTTTTCTCTCTCTCTCTCTCTCTCTCTGCCCGTCTCTATCTCCCCTGCTGTCTCTTCGCGACCCAACCGCTTCGTCTTTGTGTTTTTGTTTTCGAGCGAAGCGAACGAAATGTCAACTTCCACAATAACAACAACAACAACAGTGGCTGCCGCCCCCTCAACTTCGGCGCCACCCACGCCCACAGCAGCAGCATCGGGAGCAGCATCCACACGCACCGCCGACTGCCGCAAATTCACGCCGAACATTTTCAACAAGAGCAAGTGCAGCCACTGCTTCCGGCAACGGGAGGAGCACTCGGCGTCCGCCTTGGAATGCAATAGGGTGAGTAAGTGCGAAAAGCGCTGATTTTTCACCATTTACTGCAGGGATATTTTCGGGGTTTCCACAACAATTGCCCCAACAGGGCCGAGCACAAAATGTAAAGCTCGGAGCACAACAACTGAGATGACAATATGTATTTTACCGAAAAAAGAAACTGTGAAAGGCTTCTCTTTCGAATACATTCAGAGAAAAATATACTGCATTCAGGCAATATCAAAACTTTTTGTTTTTCTTTTCTTTTCCGAAATAATTAGACATGCAGGCCAGATTCTTAACCCAGAAATCGAACCATACTTTTCCAAAGAATTATAATGCGCTGAATCAAAATTGCTCCATGACCCCTGGTTTTTGAAATATCCTAACCTTACCTAAGCCGCCGGTATCTGATTTCCGAGGATATACATATGTACATACTATATCTGATTTTTGTTTTTAAGCCAGGGTATTTTTCCGTTTAAGTCACATAGTGGAGTTTTACTCTATTTGTTTCTTATAATGTCCATGGCCAGTTTAAGAAAGTAGTTCTGATTTTATGAGTATGGAAAAATTATATCCAGTTACTTTCAGCCATGTTGAAATTGCAAAATGTTACACCTAGCCGAGCACAGTAGTATTCCTTTTTACCCTTTTATGGAAAAAGTAAATGTTGTAGATATCTTTTTTACCCTTCATTTATAAATGACTTAAAAAGACAAGTTTTTTAATATACTGTCGAAATATTGAATGCAAAAGATTATTGATTTTGATTAACATATTATTTGCGGTATCCGAAATTAAAAAAAAAATGTTCCCTTTTAATTTTATTTATTATTTTTTTTTTAAATTAATCAAAAATATCAAATTTGTTTATAATCTTTGATAAGAGAGAAGACTAATTTTGTTGTTTTAAGCTATCAAAAGTACAAACAGTTATTGCCAACTAATTAGAAAGATGACTACGGTGGTGGTCTTTGTATCGATAAGAAGCCGAAAAACCGAGTTAGTAGGCAATTATTATGCCTAATATATTCTAGAAACATTAATCTTCAGTAAATAATAAGGATCTAATCAATATTCTGCGGTGCTCCGTAAAAAAAAATTATTTTATTGAAAAATTCATAAAATAGCAGAGCCAGCTAATTAGAAAGATATCAGAGTTTCAAAATATTTTTTTTTTTTATTATTGAGCAACAAAGATGGGATACTTTTATTTATTTTACCATTTATGATTGGTATTATCCAATTTTTGTTGGAAGATAGTTACCAAAAATTGATTGGAGTAAGTCAAAAATGCTTGAATTCTATTAGAAGGTATAAAATGCTCAAATTACATATTTTTTTGCCTTAGACCTAACCGAATAGTATTAATATTATATATTTTAATGACAACTTTAATTAAACAAAGAAAATTAGTATTCAAACTCGTTTAAAAAAAAGTTCACCTGCAAAACTGTTCCCACCCCTTACCTGCAAGAAAATTCACTACGTTGAAAATTAATTCTAAAAAAGATTTATATTCATATTAAAATACAAATTTATTATAATTCGGCTTTGATATATTCAAATGTATTTATAAAATGCAATCCTGTAGGGTTTGAGCTCGATCGAAGGGAGTACATATTCAAAATTGTTGCCGTCATTACTTTGCAGATACTTAAAAAATTATTACATAATAATATTTTAAATTAAATTCATTATTTCTAAGGGGATACCATTTTGTTGGATATTTATCTATAAAAATATCTTATTTTCCTTTTATCTCTTTTTTTACATTTAAAGTTGACACAAATTCAGTTAATATAATGATTCAATCTACGAAAATCAAGAGTTTTGACAGAATAATTCATCAACTTTGCACAAAGGATTGTTCGCCTGCGGGCAAAACGATCTTCTAATCTTAAAACTTTCGTTAAATAAAGCTTTAGAAAAGGCCAGCTAACGATCAACATATTGAAAATAAACAATATTGCGGCGCAACAAAGGAAAACTCTCGCTTTCTTGTTTCTCTGGAATCAGGGTTTAGAATTCGAGAAAAGAAAATAACGATACGAAAAATGCCCCTGAAAACTAATTAAAATAACAAAAACTAATCAAAGCAGAGGAAACATAAAAACCCACTAATATTGGCCGAAGCGGAGAGACGCAGACGGAAAAAGTAAAAATCGTTTATTGTATTTACCCGGGACGAAGCTGGGTCACAAACAAATTTACGACCAAACAACGCCCTGAACTAAGCAAGCTAGAGTTGAAATCAGAGCCAAGAGGCCAACAACCAGCTTTTTATGTGTCATGATAGGTTTTGGAATTTGTATTTAATAAACATCATAAAACCTAGAAGAAAACCAACATTGGGAAAGTTGTTTTTTTTTTTGTTAAGCTATGCAAATTAGGGTGTCAAAATGTCGGCAGGTAAGATACTGACACATGTCAACTCGTTTTAAGCACCAGTCGAAATATAAGATAAGCCATAATATGGCTAGAGAATATCTAATCACATTTTTCAAAAAGTGAGCTTAGGAAAGATAGGAAAGAATCAAGACAGAGTGACAAAAATATCAATCAAAGCGGTTTAAAAGATTTAATCATATACTCAATTTTTGTTAAAGATTTTCAATATTTGTATTTTATGCAAAATTATAATTTTGTCATGAAATTTGCAACGCAGTGAAGGAGGCATCTCCGACTCCTTTATATGTATATTTATATTTTTGCTCTGCATTACCAGCCCAGTCGATCTGGCCATGTTCGTTTGTTTGTCTGTCAGTCTGGTAAGGGTATACAAACTTCGACTTAGTGTAGTTGGCTTCCTTCCTTGTTTATTAAATATTTCATTTTTTTTGAGGTGTTCTCGGTTTTGTTTTGTGTAAATTTATTTTTAAACATCTGACCCTAATAATTGTGGGATCTGCTTTTATTGCTGTTCTCATTAGTTTATATGTAGGACAGCATACTTGCGCGATTTTTGAGTGTATGAAAAACGTCGAGAAATTTGTATACCCATGTTACCAGTATTAAAATTTAAGTCCCAACTTTTCAGGGCAACCTAGTCTCAAATATTTCCAACTATATGGATAAAATCAGTAATGTTTCTTTTCACTTAATCAAAATCGGTTGGGTATGTCTTATACAAGGGTATACAAGGTTCGGCTTCCCAAAGTTTGCTTTCCCAAGCTCGAAAGTGTCGTGCTTTGTTCTTCTTATTAGTTTGAGAGGCGAGCCTGCCTGTAAAAATTAATTATGCGTTTGTCAAAAGCAATTTCTGCCACAGCTCTTGTCGTTTGTCAAATTGGAATAGGTCTCATTTAATTGATCACCCGAAAACTTACGGATCCAGCGCAGCATAGCCCGAGGCGAAATTTGCTTTTTGTGGGCTAAGTGCGAGTAGAAATCGAATTTGCCCATGAGCAGTGAGAGAGAATGCTTCAACTGCGTGACTGATCTTCAAGAAACAGCCAGAACGACCCCCATGAAATTTACACAAGCACTCGCCATCACACAGGCAAAGTCTATTTAATTGTTAACCATTTATTGAGGAAGTCGCAGAGTAAAAAATCAACCAGAACTGATAGAGTTTCCCCAAAAACCCGAGGGCAACAACACTTGACAGCCGAGAAATGTGTCGAGGGGCATGTAAATGATCTACAAGCCGGAGAACTAGTTGATCGATTTGTTGGCTTAGCTGTTCCTGGTCGCATTTCCTAATTTATAAATAACTCAAGTTACAATATTGAATTACCCGAACCGAGCAGAGCGGAGCGTTGGAGCCAAGTGTTCAGAAAAAAAAAAATAGAGTACTATTTGAGTGTGAAAGTCATTTGATTCAATATAAGCAGTGGGTAGAACAACTGTGTCAACAAGTGGCGGAAGTGGAGCTGGGCAACGGTGTGTACCCATAAGTAGGCAGATTTAAGGTTAAACACCTTAACTAAAAAGCTAGTCAATATTTAATATTATTATTATTATTTTTTTTTTTTATGAGAGCTTATGGATTTACTTTGACACAGATCATTAGTTCTCAATTTAATATACAAACTAAATAGTCCAAGTAAAACTAATTTCACTCGACAGCCTTTAGAAGCTCGTTTTTCTATCATTTTTTATTTTAATATGTTATTCTATCTAAAATTTTAACCATTTCAGTTTGCAATGCCTTTTTAAATAACCTTAAATGTGTGAACTGAAGAAATCTTAAATTCCATATTAAATTAGACTTCTTCTGACTTCTCTTATATATGATATTTTAAACTTATTAAAATAAAATGGGACCGGATTCTATTACTTTTTAATTGTTTTCTGGTACATCGTTATGGCTGTCATCAAAAAATCCGCCTGGCCTCAGACATTTAAAATTCAGTCTCTGGCTAGAGAATTATGCACTCCTCGGGTGCTCTTTCTGCACTCCTTGAGTTTGTTCCACATTTGGCTTCCCCTTCAGCACAGGCAGTTGCTCCACAGCTAATGTGAATGTGCATGTAAAAATAGAACCCAACTCTTGGCTCCCGCTCACCGAGCAGCAATTAGAAGGCGTCAGGAAAAGTCGATCCCCCCAAGAATCCCTCCACTAGGTCCGTCGCTCGCTCCCCTTTTGCGGTTACTCAACCAACAGACCCCACAGGCTTAGTCCCCCGGCTATAGTCGGTAGTTCTAAATTTAGCAGCACTTTTGCTTTTGTTTCTCGCTCTGCAGTGTGCCCATGTTGGCCTGTCTTCTCCTTGGGTTTTGACTAGTGCATAAATGCTGGGCCGTAATTGTAGGATTGTCTGTCGCCGATTTGAAGGCTAATGAAGCCGGCAAAAGCGTCCCTAACACGGCTCTCGGATTACCCTGCCGAAGTATTGGTTGGGATGGGACCTATCGTTCTTGATTTCCTTTGTAGTTGGCGGTGCGACAGGAAAGAGCAAAAAACAAAGGCTAGAGAAACGCGACGAGGTGCAAAACGGTTGTCAGAATGTATTGTCAAGTCAATGGCGTGGAACATTTTAGTTATCTGGGCCCATCCACCTCGGAACCTATTATATTGGCGAAAAGGTGTTCATGCTTTTATGGGGGGGCAGTGTGATGTTGACAGGTCCAGGTCAACGGGTTGCAGCCTTTCGGGTTTGATTCTTTAGAAGCACAAATCCCACCAGAAGACCCCGAAAAAATCTCAGCTTGCAATTTTTTATCTCATTTATGGTGTCCGGGTGCGTGACTGGCACCTTACTAAGCCTAAGACCCAGGTCCAGACCAACACCAAGTCCAAGACTAAGACCCCACCGAATGGCCTGGCCCGAAGGCAGTAATTGTGGACTTTTTGCTGTTGTGGCGGCCGTCTATTTGTCTGGCAAAACAATTGGCATGTGACCACAGTGGGCCCGGAAATGCTAAAGGAATTTTGAGGCACCCAATCAATAACATGTTAAAGTTCTTTGACATTTGGTGACAATTAAAATGAGTATTTATCTTTTAATTTTCTTTGACAAACTATTTTTTTTGCTTCCTTATACCTTTCTTTAAACGGCATCTTAATGAACCTTTCCCAATTTAACCGCAATATTTGCTAATTGAAAATATGCTTCAAAATTTAAATAAATACAACTCAAGGAGATTATTCGGTATTCTATGCACAATCAAATTAATATCAGTTCCATTTCAGATATAATTTGCGTCCCTTCCAACTAGCCCATTCTCTCTCTCTGTCTCTCTCTCTCTCTCTCTCTCTCTCTCTCTCTCTCTCTCTCTCTCTCTCTCTGTCTCTGTCTCTGTCTCTGTCTCTGTCTCTGTCTCTCTCTCTCTCTCTGTCTCTCTCTCTGCATTTGTGAAGAGTTCTGGCCCACTGTTTGTCAAAGTCAGCAAGCCGTCGATATCCTAGGTGCCTACCTATCCCACCAAAAAGATCTCAATTGGTCCCCGGGGTGTTATTGAGCTATTGGCAGCATGCCATGGGAGACAAGGCCTCTCGACTCGACTTGACTCCATGTCAAGCCATGCCGCAGCGTAGTCCAGGTCTCCAGTGGAGTCTCTTCGAGACCTCATTCCCTGGCTTTTCTCGCGTTCCCCTTTTGCCCTTTTAGTCCCAGTGTCATTCTCGGCTCCCCGGACCAGGTTCTTGTGTTGTTTGCCAGAGAAGTATACACATAATAAATATTACTTTTGCGCACCCATCCTGCACACCCCACAAGCCCGCACCTGTGGCATAGGCAAAGGTTCGTGTATCCTCGTTGTGGCAGTCTTAGCCGCCTCCTTCCCCTCCTTGCCTAGAACGTGCTCAAGTGGCCAACAGCGTTGATTGATTGTTTGCCTTAAAAATTGTTCTCAGTCCCCCTTTCCCACTCTCATGAGAAGTGGGTGTGTTGCAGAAATTTGCATTTTTGTAGGTTAATTAGTTGTATTTGTGCTCTCCGGCGGAGTCAAGTGCATTGAACCCTGCCAGTCGCTACTCAACAGCCACCAGCCACCACCCGAAGCATTTTGGGATATCTTCTGACTATCTTAAACTATAGCTAGTTGCATTGTTAAACATCAAGGTAACACTTTGTAGAGATAAGGCCAAGGCAAACAATTGTGCAAGTGTGAAAACAAAAGAACAAACCGAAGACCCGATAAATAAAGCAACAAAGACGTATCTAACAGATAGACACAGCTGCAGCAGACAGCCTGCACGATACTGTGAAGTTGGCAGTTGCGCATTCTAAGCAACGTCAGGCAGATAAGAGAAGTCAACTCTTCTGCTTCTGAGTCAACTCAACATAGCTCTTGCTACACAGGCTATATTTCCATTTAATTCTTCGGATAGGTTATCTTTTATGTTTTGTTTTGCTATAAGTAATTGACTAAGTGGTACTTGATGGAAAAAAAAAACATTTTAATTTGTTTCATACTTTTATAAGTATTGGTTTTTATATTCATTCATTTTTCACTAAGCTGCATTGAAATTATCACATATCCCAGTTTCTATTGCCCATTTTGGCTGATGACCTTAAGTATCTAGTTTTGTGGCTGCTACTTGTAGCTTTATGTTTGAATACTGTTATTCTTTTGTGGACCGTTGGGGGCTGCAATTAACTGTGGGCATCCTCTGCATATTCTTTTGTGGACCGTTGGGGGTTGCAATTAACTGTGGGCATCCTCTGCATATTCTAAACCCAGAGTGCACTTTGGCTCACCATTCCGCGCTGTCTTTCCTTTTGTTTTTTTTGCTTGCTTTTTGCATGGGGCCGTGTCACAATTATCAGCACGAACTCTTCTGGCGTTCGAAAACATGAACCAAGGTACCCAGAGACAATGCCCGACAAAGTTGGCTTTTCTTTGAAGTCTTCTGTCTGCGTTGTGATCTTTTTGCCCTGCTCGGCGGCTATGGGGCCAACAAATAGGCCCACCAACCTTATCTCTATACATAGCCAACAAATCATCAATCATTCTTTCAGCCACATCTACAGCAGCACAAAACCAAATCGACTTCTTAACGCCAACAGCTTCATCTCTGCAGCTGCTACCACTGCTAAACTAAGCTTGAGATTCACCTTCATCTCAAGCTCTCTTTCCTTAACTATTAGATTTCTTCATAAAGACCAGACGGGGCTCCCTTCTTTAATATTCAGTTTAGTCAGCATCAGCTTGAAGTTTAGCTCCAGCTCTTGGGCTTAGTTTCACAACTCTCGGCGACATCTTCCAATGTGCGGAATTTATTTTTCATATTTGTCTCTCCATTCTACGAGGTGTGTCCAAAAAGTATCGCGAATATGGAACATTCGCGGGATACGTCTATTCGAATTTCGATTTTTTTGTGGCGTTATGTTGGTACTCATGTCTCTCACTTATGCCGACATTGCTCGGCCATTTTTAATGTTCACTTAATTGTTGGCAGCTGCTTTGCTTGCACATGTTTTGGATCGTCTTCGATTTTTACGTATTCAAAGAAATGGATCAAAGAACCTGTATCAAATTTTGTGTAAAAAACACATAACTTTGAAGGGGACAAAATAGATATTCATGACTAAATAAATAATTTTTGAAAAAGCACAAAATTCGCGATACTTTTTGAACACACCTCGTATATATCTAAGGGTTATGCCTTAATTAAGACTACTTTCCGGAGACCGGAAGACTTGGATGTTTTGATCGAGAGAAATAAAAAAATCAAATTTCATAAAAGAAAAAAAATATTAAAAATTTATTATCCCTGCTGGGTATTATAATTTTATCCAGAAGTTTGCAACGCAGTGAAGGAAGTATCTCCGACCCTATAAAGTATATATACTTACTTTATTTGAGAGATCAAAAGCAAAACCAGCATATGAGAGTACCTTTCTGTAAGTTAAAAAAACCACTATGGACACACAAACATAATTTATCACACGATAGCCCAGCTTCCCCCCTGTTACAATTGAAAGCTAATTCTGTACGGAAGCCGAGGCAGTTGCAAGCCATTCTTTACAGGCATCCATCTAGGCATATAGCCGTCTCCGAGGTCAGCATTCGACTAAGAAAGCAACTCGAGAAGAGCCGACATCCACATCCCCATCTACTTGTTGCTCGCTGCAACGATTTTGCCACTTCATACATCAACCATCATCAGCAAAGAATGAGAGGGGACGGGATGGGACTGGGACTCCTGCATCCATCCATTGTTCCCTTCGCCAGCCGCCCCATGTGACATTTTGCTGCATAATTGAATTCTTATTCTCTCTTCCCGGGCTCACTCAATCAAGACACAATGCCCCGAGACCAAGTCCAAGTTGAGCTCCAACTTCGGCTCCGACTCCGGCTCCAGCCCCGCTTCCACCGTCATGTGCAGGCCAAGTTCCAGTTCAAATGCCGCGCTGTGAGATCTTCTGAGTTATGGCATCTTTACACCTGCCCCTGGGCATGGTTCACTTTGAAGGAGATTGAGATGGAATAAGACTAGGGTAACACCAGCAAACACCATTAGATTGCCGGCGATAAAGACGAAGACAGTGGCAGTAGAGGTTCCAGGCAATGGGGATCGCGCCTTGGCATTTTCCTGAAATAATGACGTGTTGAGAAGGGCATCTTGATTTCAAATTAGTTTATAATTATGATTTTGCCACGACTGCAACTTGTTTTTTTCTCATTCTCTCCACTCTTTCTCTTCCTCGAAATTGCTGTTTAATTGGAAAGTAATTTGCACGATATCGGAAGCTCCAACAAATCGGTAGAAATCTCCAGACCGGTCGCGGTCCAACTGCATGCCATAATTTTCAGACTTCTCCATCTCCCCCCTTTGAGTGCTTGGCTCAAATCTTCATTGGTGCGCATATTTTAGCACCAGAACAGGCATGAATACACAATTTTGAAAAAATAAAAACCACACGCCTCTCGGGCATTTGCAATTAACTATCAAATGCTAATTTCCTGTATTATACAGCGAAGCAAATAAATGTGTTTTCCTTTGTAAGTCAGGTTTTTTGAGGGTTATGGCGCTCATTTCTAAATAAACATCAGAGAGAACCTATTAATCAGAAAATCACCTGTCAAAACGTGTAAAAACTAAAAACAGCCACGAGGTAAAAAATTTGTGTTGTGACTAATAGTTTGGTAGCTCTAAACATATTGTATGAGTTTGGTTTAACACACTAAAATAAAACCTATTACTACAATTTTAATTCTTAGATGCTGACAGTGTTATTATTTCTACAAGACTATTCGAGGCTTATACTTTGTAGATTTGTCTAAAGAATAAGTTAAGCAAACGTTGTTGTTCAGACTGAAATGTATTTTAAGTGAATTTTGTAATTTCATTTTGCTGCTTATTGGCGTACTTGTTCAGGCTTAGCTTTTCTGCTCTTTGTTTCTCACTTTGAATCCGTGGCATATCTTAGGCGATATGTATTTTTTCTCTCTCGGCCTCTCTGTTTTTGTTTACCTGTTGTTGTTTTTGGTGTGCGGTCAAGGTGATCGAGCTAAGCTGAGGTGTAGTCGAGTCAACTCGAAATTCAATCGGAATCCGCAGGCAGGTGGGGAGCAAGTAGAAGTTTCATTTTTATGTTCTCCTCTGTTTGTTTGTTTTTGCCTTCGCGTCTAAATAAATCATTTTAAATACATTCCATTTATTTGGCAGTTTAGAATTTGGTTGCTCAAATTTCGACGATTTCTTGTGCGTAAATCTGAGGTCTGAGGCTTTTTGTTTGATTCCTGGAAGCAGCTTTTGGAAAACAATGGCGGTGCCGTAGATCTTTCGAGCTGATCTCAGACACGAGACATTCGAACTGAGTGTTACATAGGGTAACACGAGCAAGTCCAACATAGGCAAAAAATTGGTAATTATAATCCCAAAAATACACAAAATGAATAAGGCACAGGCTCCCAGCAAACGGCAAAGGCAAAAACATTTATTTATAACCATTAATTTAAGCAACTACAACCTCGGCTACAACCTGTGTTATATTACGTAGGTGGACATGATAATTTTTCTTTGCTGAGCAGACACCCTGAACACATAGCCCCTATCCCTCCCAGAAGACAATAAAAAATCTTAAGCCGCGCCTTGAAAAAAAAAAGGAAACACTGCGGCCCCAAGGGGAATTTCAGCAAAGTAAAATAAATTTGTTGCTTTGCTGTCCAAAAAAAGCGCGAACTCAGTCTGCAATTACTTTAAATATGTGGCGGCTGCAATGCAAATGAAGAGCGATGGGAAAGGGTGGGGTTATCGAAAATGACGGCGCTATATTAAAGTGGCCAATCTGGACATATTTTTACTATTAATATAAAAACGAGGTATTTTATAATTAACAAATTAATATAATTTACACTTAAGAACCAAAAACTGTAATTCATGAAAACAGAAAAAGATTTCATTTGAAAATGGCCGACTTATTCTTGTTTGTTGAATATTTTTTGAACAGAGTATCGGATCGAGATGATTAAGGTGTGGTTAGACGCGTTATAAAATCTATAATATGACAAAAAAGTAAATTTTTCTACACCGGCCCTAAAGCCCAATTTAAATAGAATTTCTATTCCACTTTCACCCCAATTTATCCTGAACTAATTGATTTCAAAAAAGTCAAAATATTCACAACCTTTTCTAAAACCATAATTTTTAATTGGTGTATCGCTTATTACGATCGGACAATTGTAAATCTTAAGATTTTATGCATTCTTAAATTAAATTCTAATCTAAGACCAAAAATTCCAAAAATAAGATTTATCAGGTTATTTTCATGAACAAATTGAACTTTATTTAAGATCTTCCCCAATCTTCAAATGGACGCTTAAATTATACCGAAATTTTTTAAACTGGGAATTTTCATGTATAATTGTATCTAGCAACTGCTGACTATAATAGTGACTAATTCGGGGTGAAAATGTGTCTTTACGGGGCAACAGATTCCAATGTTGTGACCAAATTTGGTAGCTCTAGCTCTTATAGTCTCTGAGATCTGTTGTTTCACACGGACAGATAGACGGACAGACGGACATGGCTAGATCGACTCGGCTGATGATGTTGATCAAGAATATATATACTTTATGGGGTCGGAGATGCCTCCTTCTGCCTGTTACATACATTCTCGGTTGGCACCCTATGGGTACCGGGTATAAAAATATAAACATTTTGTTAAAGCGCAATAATACATTTTTAATTTATAATTTAAAATAATCCAAATATAATGTTGTTATGGGAATAATAAATATAGAAATAAAAGGTAAGCAGCAGACTGAAAATTAAGGCATAAATGAAAACGTCCCATATAGCAATATATAAGTTCATGTGCCATTCATGCAGGTAATATATCTACTATAAATCGAATGCTTTCTGTGATACACTTATACATATATAGAGCTCCAAGAAATTGTCAAAACTCTTGTCAACGTTTTTCAGCCTAAGCACTTAGCAATGCTGCCGGCAACGAACCCAGGAAAAATGAATTTGTAATAAGCATTGCGATTCCGCATGCTGTGACGACGGCAATGGGTGGGTGTACTGGAAATGCCCAACCACTGAGCCACCCAACTCTTCATTCGCGAGCCAGTCACCCACAATTTGCGCTGTTTATGTTTTGTCTTCGATTTGTTTTCTGCCTGCCACAGTACGTGCCGCGCGCTGCCTCAAGCTCGCGAGCTAGCGACAAACGCGGTAAATAGGCGAGCTTGGCTCGGCGACATCATGTACGTTGGTGGGTGAAAGAACGGGCCCACAGATATGCCCGAATCAGATATGTGTTTGGTGAGTATCTGCGTCTGTGGCATTTATGGCTTGGCGATATGCGTGCAATTTATCAACTCAAAAAATATTTAGGTGTTCGCCATATTTGAGCACGTCTTGCATAATTTGTACGTTTGTACTTTTAATTAAAGATATTTTAGATATATTTCTTGTTTGGCCATATTCGGTTCGGGTAGCGATTGCCATTGTTGAGTGTGGCATGCCACAACAAAACACAACGACGGCAGCAAGAAAATTGCGGCCCTAATTTGTCTTTTCCCCCGAAAGCCGAAATCATTTATCATGCTCGCCACTAATAGGTAATTTCGGGGCATCTAGTCGCTGTTGAAATTTTAAATAATAATATTTTTCGAAAGCAAATATTTAACCCCAAAACACGAAACAAAAGGGAACAACACGATTTCTTTTTGCACAATTATGAATCATTTACGATAAGAACTTTAGCTTTGTCTTTACGAGTTGAGTTGATGATGCTACTGATGATGCTAATGATGCCGATGATGGGTTTTGGCTTACACATTCATATGGTGATTAGCTAGTTCTCTGGCACTTTTGCCTTGGGGGCTTGGAACACGTACACGGGGTTTTCACATCTCTTTACTAACTTGTTTCTACGATTCTTTTCGCGTTCTCGTTCCAGGTATGTATAAGAATGGAAAAGCATAAAATGTTTTAGGCTTAACCAACCTCAATACCGAACTGTATGAATAGAGTAAGTAAACAAATTAACCTGGATTCAAAAGTGTTGATTTAAAACGTTTAGCTCTAAAACATTAAATTTAAAATAGTGCCGATAGCTAGAAAAAAACGAATTGAAAAATGTTAAAATTGTTATTAGTATACTAATATTTATTCAAACCTATTGTAAAGAAAATAAACAGAAGCCGTCAAAGGCTTCCTCAACTGCTGACTTAAGCTCGTGAGTGCTAAAGATCTTATTCCCTATAATTTAATACTAAGAGATACCAAGAGTCTCTTTCTGTTTATGTATTTATTCGTAAATGTATTAATATGGCCAATCATTGGCCCTATTTATATTCAGTTAACAATGGAAACAAAGTTTAGGACAGGCGAAGTCAAAGCCAATATAATTTATTCGTATATTCGTATAATTTATAACAGGCAATGCATTTGTTAGGTAATTTAAAAAGTCAACCATAAAATTAAAAAATTATAACAAAGGAAATTTATTTAGAACACAAAATGAAAATATTAATTTTATGTACTGTATTTAGTTTAACTTTTGTACAGTTATTATTTCAAAAAACCTGATCAATTATAAGTCAATTAACTGAAGCTTCCATAAGACGTAATCTAAAATAACGTTTGTTTTCCATTTAACATCGCACAGTGGGGTATTGGACCCCAAAAGTATAATTACAGACCTTAAAATCTCCCAAAATTTTATTAACATTATAAAAACTCGAAAAATGCTCAGAAAAAATTCTACAAAAACAAAAAACCGATTTTCATTTGGTATTTTTAGTCTTACGCAATTTAAAAAAAATTACGTAAGATGTTATTTAATTATTAAAATTTTTTTTTTTTGAAATCATTGTCTGTTCAATCTTCACTAAATGAGTCGCTATTTGTTGAAGAAGTCTCATGGGCGTCAGTACTGATCTCGGCGGGTTTTAGAAACTCAGCTGGCAGCGCAACACCCGCGCTTGTAGTGTGCGCACTATCAGTATATTTACTAAAATTGAATTTGCGCAAATTTGTGCAAAATTGTGTGAATCAGGCAGTAAAGCTGAATATCTAGGGAATAACACTTCATTTAAATTATCGCATAGGACCGCGTGGCGCATAACTTTTTCTCTACCTAAAGTTAAAAAATGTGAAATTTTTTGCACATTTTTTGTATTTTTTGTATATTTTTAACTAACATTTTTTTTTTCAAAATGCCAAAAAAAGTGAATTTTTTACTTCTTTAAAGACACCGAAAATATTTTGCAACTTTGACAAACGATTACTCAGCCTCTGTTAGGTTAAGGAGAAAATTTTGTATACGGTTAAATGCAGAATTTTATGTATAATCAAAGTAATATAATTAAATGTATCGAACGCAAAAATCGATTTTTGAATTAATCGCCACTTTTCGGGTCCAATACCCCACTGTGCGTCAGTTTGAGCATTCCGCAAAGAATAACTTCAGTTCTGCGACGTGTTGACTTTATCGCCGTGTTATTAGTTATTAACCTACTTCCGCCAAAAAAGAAAAATATAAATTAATTTTCTTTGCCACTTTCGAAACACAACAGAAAAATAATTTGCAGAACCTAGAAAAATCTAATAAATCATCAAAGCGAATTGGGCTAATGTCGTCGCTTCATTAGCTGAACTTCGTGTGAAAGCCAGTCAGTCATTCCGTCAAAACCTGTATATGCTTTTACACAAATTAAGTAATTTTTTTGAAGTAATCAAATTATTTTGCATTTAACATGATTATTTCTAGGCCCGACGACGACAAACCTAATTGAGGTTGAGTCTAACATCGAAATTCCAAGTCCTACTCACTTTTGAGGCGTTAGGTGGGCTTGGCCTTTGACTTGATATGGTCGTACATACGACGAATACTCACACACTCGATACTTTTCATTGAGTTTCATTCATTTTCATTTGGGTTGACAAATGTGGCAGTAACCACTACTTGTGTCCGTATGACAAATGTGTGTGTGGCCCACTTTATTTCCATTCAATTCGCTTAGATAGATTTTTATGGTCTGTGGGGGCTTGTTAAGGCAATATGAGAAGTAACGGAATGCAATAACCACATAAAAATCCACTAACGAGATCAAAACATCGCACTGTTTTAAAAAAAGTCAAAAAAATAAATTATAGACTGTTTTTTAGTCCACTGCCAAGGTTTTTCGCTTACATATCGTTATAGGTACATTTCAAGAAAAAATAAATTAATTATATAGTAAAATTATTTGTCTTTAACTAGGTAATTTTATTTAAGAAGTCTAGTTTTTACAATTAAATAAGTTTTTGCCAGTATCTGAAAACTTACAGAAGAGAAGTACTAAATTAATTACAGGATTCAAAGGATTTAAATTTAAAATATTTACATTATTTTATTCAAATGATTTTTCCACTTCACACTTTTTAAATACTTCCTGAATATCTTTTTCCGTGAAATATTCAAGTTACCGAATTGAATATATATTTCACTCAATCAAATTATTGTTAAATAAGGTTTGCTATGTATATGCATTTGAAATTTTAAAATGTTTGTATTTTTTACTTTACCTAAACCTGAAAAACATTCAATTCTCTTTGTTTTTTGCGTTCATTTTTTAATTGCGCACTGGAGAAGTTGTGTCTTTCAATTTATATTTGGTTTTGTATCGATCCGTTGACAAGGTCTAGGTGCAGCCGGTCCGCTGAGATGGAGAAGTTGGACAATTGATTTGAATATGAATTGAAATGCGTGTGTAAATTTTGTCAGTCATTTTCGATTTCTTGCACGCGCCGGTCGGCGAACAAAAAGTCATTGGAAATATGACTCAAGTAAATGCGAATGAGTGTGAATGAGTACTCGTAACACGGTTCATGGCGCAATCTTCAGCAAATTCAAATGACTGACAACCCAGGGGCAAGGTAATAGAATGACCTGTACCCGTGTGAGCGTATATATCGGATACAAAATAGTGCACGCATTTCGCAGTTAAAAAATAGAAAGCATAAGGAGTGCTAGAATGATTTTCCAATCAAATCGGTAAAGAAGAAACTATCAACTTCCTCTCGAAATTTTCTTTTCTGTGTTTTTTCGTCCCAATTATAAGCCCCCGTCTCGCTCTCTCCTTCGCTTTATATATCAATAACCATCTGGGAAGTGTGTAAGAAAATCAATTTGCTCAACGTTTGCGTAAATTATTTTGATTTGATTTGTGAAATTTTCAAGATTCCCTTCAAGTTCCAGCCATAAAGCCAGGTACCGTTCATGTTGTTGGCGCCCTTTTCTTGGCAATTTTAGCCCAGTCCTCTTCTGCGTCTTCTCCTTCTTCCTCCTGCACCTCTTGAGTTTCCTCGTCTTCTCGGCGATCATCATCGACATCGATGTCGATGGTAAATGTGGATGTAGATGCCTCGAACGTGTGGTGTGAGTGAAGTAATCGGCCCGTTGTGTTCTCTGTCCTTTCCACTCCCGTTCCAAGATCCCCCACCCATCTGACCCCTCTGCCTTTCTCGCTCTCTTTCTTTCCTCTCGCTCCTACACAGGAGAAAAAAGATTAATTTAATACTTATGTTTAAGCTAGACAGTATGTAGAAATTACTAAAAGGAGAAAATAAATAAATAAATAAACTCCATTAATTTAGCTATAAAATATTGTGTCTGACTTCACTTGTTTCCTATGCATAATATCCTCTTGTTATATCCCTTATGCAATGTAACACAAAAAACTAAGATTACTTAAATGCCATTTATAATATTTATCAAGGGATATTTTATTTACGTAAATATAGTTTATTAAGATCGAAAGAAAATATAGTTGAAAAAATATGTATTGTATGTAAATATGATCAATCTGATCAATCATTAATTTTTTCTGTGTACAGCCACTGTTGTTATTGTTCTTTTTCTTCTTCTTTGAGAAGGTTGTTGAACTTGTCCGTGTGTGTGTCTCGTGTGTTTGTGTGTTCTGCTTCTGTCTCTGGTGTTGTTATTGTTGTTTTTGTTGTTGTTCCCTCAATCAGTTGCTGCCGTACTCGTCTGTTCGGCTTCTATCTCTCTCACTCAGCACATTGAGTTCTATTATAGAAAATAATATTATTATTATGTAGTCGACTCTCCTCTGGGTACTTTTTACTTCCCAAATTGTTTTGGTCTTTTGCTGTTCTTATTTTGAGGCATTTTTACTGTTATTACACGCAGATGTTGTTTTTCTTATGCAAATTTTTATGATTACTTCTTGAGTTAATATTCCAGCATCTGTACTCAACCCTTCCTATGGCTCTTATACCAATACACTTTTCCATACAAAAGTTACCTGTAACATTTTTTAAAATTGCCCCCACAAACACGAAAACTTTTTCTTCATTTGGGAGCTGTTCCCAGCAGTGCTGCCAATTTATTCTTTTTCCGGATCAATAACAATAACAAAAACACCTCTTTGCGAGGTAAGATAAAAGTAACGACCGCACATTCAACTCCAAAATGATCTGATACCAAATACTGTGACGATTAAATATTGAATATTAAAAAAATTAATAATAATAAACTATTTAATTTAATTTAATTTCGAGTTTAAGAGATTTTGTTAACTTTGACACTCTTAGACTTGTTCGGATTTTATTAGATTTTTTATGATTCCATGAAGATTAACCGAATTTCGACTAAATTGGAACGCTGTATCTTCGGGCTTTCGAAAAAACAATGACGAACGATCTTACAAATCAATCTCTTAAGATTGATTATTATAAACGGCTCAAGTGCATTTTTAGTGGAACTTCCAGCCCGAATACCTTAAGCGGGCATCTTCCAAAGCCTCTTTGAAACTATAACACCGAGCATCTTTAAAAATAAATGTTATACAACTAACGTAGGATACAAATAAAAGAAAAGAAAAAAGTTTCAGTTCGAAACTACGGTTTGAGACTTTACTGACCATCTGAGCTGAGTGTTAGTGCGATCGAGATGGAAATATAATAACGCCCGTGTACATATGTATGTATATCATCCGATTGTACTCAAATTTTAAGAGTCCACAAAAAGGTATTTTCCAAGGTTCAGTTATTGTTGTTTACACTTTAAATAAAGTAACTTCTTGTTTTCGTATTCCAATTTCCAATTTCCATTCCTTAACTTTAATATTTATTTTCCCACAATGTCTGACCGGCCTTATCGACTCCGGTCTTTCAATTAGAGCGCATTTACATAAGTCATAAAAACCAAATTAATTTAATTGAATTCAAATTGACAGCAACGAGTCAAATAGATACGGACCCCTTGATACACCTAGAAACTCTCGTCGGGAGTGGAGTCTTATCAATTGATCCCCGTCTATTAAATGACCTCTCCCCAGACAATTCAGAACTATCAACAGTTGGATGAGTTCTTAAAGTTTGTTGCCACAATAGACGCTAGACTTTGTTTGGCGTTGGCGTTTAAATTATTTCTGTTTCTGTTTTTTTTTGGTTTTCGTTCGACGCCGTTTTTGGGTCACTAAAAACGCTGACCTTTTTGTTTGTTGCCGATCAGGGCTAAAAAAGCCGACCAGAACGGCGCTAACAGGTTTTACCCGAACATGTGAAGCAATTAATTTCAAAATGTGCTACTCTTAGAATAGAACCTTGGGGAATGCTTTCCTATTTATGAAACGCTGCACTGTGGGGTGACAAAGGTTATTTTTAAGATTTCCAAAATCGCAAAAAAATGTTATTCTAAAAACAAAAATTTTCTTTAATAACCTACTCGAACTTTGACAGGAAAGCTGCATCTTCTGGGTTTATTAGTTACTCGTGGTTGATTTTGAAGCACACGTTGGCCTCTGTTACCCCACTGTGCGACGCCCATGCACGAAAGTGTTGAGTCGAGAAGAGCGTGAAATTACTTTTTATTCCCTAGTTACGGTATAATGGTTGGCTTTCCAATTAAGAATTAATGATTGAAAAGTATTCAGTTAATTGATTTAAAATGTCCAGAACTTAAATAGGATTTTTTGAAGGGTCTTCACCATGCACAAATAGGTTTACTGTATTAGAATATAATAATTTGATGTAGTTCTTTACATAAAAAGCTATTTTTTAAAATATATTTCTACGGTGTTTCAAAACAAATGCCTTAACACTGGTGTTAACTGTTTAATGATCACTCACTGCATTTATGCGCCTTACGCCGTGATCAGCCAAGAGAAGGCTCATTGAACCCACCCTAATCATTACATCAAAATATCCAAGCTCTGCGCGAATGGTACCTGGAGCCTCATAGCTGCCCAGCTGGTCTGGCTATGTATCTGCGGACCGCCAATTGACACAACAAAACGGAGAAATACCCAACTCAGGCACCAAAATGGCAGCCAAAAGGTTCCCACAGTGTCCGCATGCCAGGGAGACGAACGGACGGACACTGACATTTTGCTTTTTAGCAATAAATAATTTATGAATTTTACCCATATACATATATAAATATGATAAAAGAATATATCCGTAACTACATTTTCCAGCCAAAAAAAATGAAAAAAAAAAAATGAATACAACATATTTTTGCAACGCCCAAGAAATTAACAGCAATTGACAGTTGCAATTTGATTTATTAGCTTTGTCTGGCAGCAGGCAAAAATACAGCTAGCTGCGCAGAAAGAGATGAAGACAAAAGTAATGATTTATGGGCACGATCGGTAAAACGTGTCGAAAGGAAGGGCCGAGCAAGTGGCTAGAGTTGAGGGGCTTGGGCCCCGAATCCGTCTCCGCTGCACACGTGGCTAAAATAGAGCGGGAGTTTTGACCCATTCCCATTTCGTAAACACAAGGCATGTATAATAATGGAAGAAATACAATAAAATAAACACATTTAACTGTAAAGCTCATTGAGAACGCATAGAGCTCGTCCCCCATTTCATACTTTGTTGAGTTCCCTTCCCTCTTACCTGCCTGTTTCCGTTTCAGACTGTCTTTGACAGTTAGGCCTCTCAGTGGTAAGTGTTAAGCAATAATAACGCTGGAAGAAAGCTGAAAAGTGAAAAGCGTCTCCGTCTTTTCCCCCTTTCCATATGATTGTACTCTTTTCCCCAACTATTTGGTCGGCAAACCGGACAGGCGATGGGAATTTGAAAATTAAAAATCAAGTCCGAAAAAAATTTTATTTCCACTTGGTGGTACAAAGCGCCTTTGCATATTATTTTTACAGATGCGTTTACAAATTCTTAAATAAAGTATACAAAATGTAAACTTTAAAGCTTTTATGTATGCTTTAAAGCTTTGATTTCAGGCCCTTAGAGATAGTTATATTTTTTACAAGTATTCATTATATTTAAATTGAATAATTCAACTTGCACCGAATTAGTTTCAACGGTTTAATGACCTCTTCACCACAGAAAGCCCCAATCATTTCTTTCAATTCCCTATGTTAATTTCACACTATTTTTAAGAAAAAAATGTGCCATTGTCCATCGCAAAAAGTTCCCGAAAGTCATAGTTTCATTGTTGGAGCTTGCTTTCTTGCTCAGCAAATCGAAACGAGCTAACAAGTGTGACATTGGCCATTTGTTAACTAATTTGCCAGAACAACCGGGCGAACCTAGCAACCCCCGTAGCTTCTATTGTTTCATCTTTAATCTACTGAAGACCCCATGACAATAAAGAAGAAGGGGAGATAGTTATGTAACTTTGGAAAATTGTCAACGCCCCTTGTCTCGATCTTTTAAATGCTTATTTGATTTTTCGGCTAGTAAAAACTAGGCCCCTTTGCGTTAGTTCCCCGCCTTGTAAATTATTTTCTTACGTTTATTTTCCACTTCATTAATTCGCAGTATGACTGACTTTGCCTTGGCCAACTCTTGCGGTCATGCCTAAAGTTATGTAATTTCCTCGAAATTGTAACTACTTTACTTTGTATTCGAATGTTTTCTTTCTTTCCCCTACTTTTATTTATATCTGCATTTGCTTATCGTTAGACCTTTGCCTATGCCATGCTTACGAATGCGTTTTGCCTTGGACTTAGCTCGAGCTGGGTTTTATTTCGTGTGTGTTTTTGTCGATGTTGTTTGGCTTTGCCATTACTGGCATTACAATCAAAGGCAATTGTATTTACGAATGCCTTGCCCCAGTGGGTCGTTGAGGATGGTGATTCTTCGTCAAAGCCCAGGTCTGCATATTGTACTGGCATTGGATCCTCGTTTAGACTTGAAGGTAGTCAGATTGCTTGCAATTTCGAATCGGTGTAGTTCTTAATGGGGAAATCAGCTAAAAGGGTGAATGTAATCTATATATGGTGAAATCTACATGCTAAATTTAGCAGCCTAAAGTAGCTTGCTGAGATGCCAAAATAGGTTCTTTGTTTAAATACAATCAAGATAATCAATCCAATTAATTAGTTTTTTACATTCTGAATGCTAATAGAAATAAAATAGATCAAATCTCTTTGTTGCCCCTTTGCTTTCTTTTTTAGAACCCTAATATCTGGAATCTATTAGATCTCATTACCTCTCTTCTATAACCGAAATCATTTTCTTAGCTTTCTTCCGCTATCAAAAATCTTTATACACTGTTTTCAATTACCAGTGATCAATCAATCATTTAATTTTGTTTTCAGTCCGAGTTTTATCAAACAAAAGCTGTGCTCTTATTTCACGATCTCTTAGCACGATTGAAAGTGTGTCATGGCGGGTGTAATGAGGAGCCCCCAACTGTCCATTTATTTTTTATCCGCAGAGATGTAGATGTGGATTTAACCGTGACCCATTTATGGAGGAACACCCACTGGTCTCTTTAAGCCGCGGCTCTCAAGCTTTTGAAGATTTGTTGCTATTTGGCTGGTCTTTAAGCTTTTACTTTTGGTTTCAATGGGGCTGCAGCTTTGCCTGGAAAACTACCTGCAAAAGCAGTAAACAACTGTTACCATATTCAAATTCTCATTTCCCGAGTCGCCATGTATGGGCCAACTAATGCATTACTAATTAGATTTTTCGGGCCGAGCCTTTCGCCAATAGTTTTGCTGCTGCACTTTCACATGTGTGCAATTGAAATATTGACTTTATTGTCTCAAGTGGCCATAATAAATAATCGTTGGATGTAAAACAACATTTACCATTGTTGGCAGATACGTTTTAGCCATATTCGGATGGGGTCGGCGCAACAACCGTTAGACATGCAAATCATGTAGGACTTTGCTCAGTCGGAGCAACCTGCGAATGCTTAGATGGCATTTTACTTCTCTGGCATTATCATTAAACATAAAAAAACCTGAAAGCTGACTCTCGAAGCAACCACAAGTCGCGGCTAATGCAAATGGAATAAATGAAACCTCAAACCGCAGTCGGAAAACATTTTTACAACAATTCTATTAAACTATACGTCTGTATCGTACATCTGTGTGGACATATCTGCCCATTATCCACCAGATGTAATTAAAATCAGGGTTGCGCCCTCTCCCCTCGGTCTTAACATCTGGCATGAGTCTGTAATTGCTGATCCACCGGCGAAATGCTTTATAAACGGAGCCAGGTCTTGAGACTCGGACGGTTTTAATTGTGTTGCACTGCAAGCGAAAAAAACGCCATAATTGCGGCAAGCTATGCAAAAGGTTGAAAGGCTTTCCATCGTAGGTTGAAGTACCCTTACTAGGTCAGTTTTTGCAAAACAGTTTAAAAGTTTAGTGAGATGTCAGAAACTAAATTACCTTTTTAACATCAAGCATATCTATTACTTTGAGGTAATGTAATAATTAGCATGAGTTTTATGAGTATTGCCTTGTTTTATTTTGCCTTCAGGAATATCAGATCAAAGAGCCACTTTAAATAAATAGACAGTTTTATCCAGTTATTCCCAAGTACGTAAATATACACTCTGCACAATTATATATATTTGCATAGTTGATAAACTGAGCTTTTCAGCTTTGCACATTCGATAACATATTTTCCTTATGATCTTTGCACCCAACTCCACCTGTGTTGATTACAATACGTTCGAGCTTATAATTCGATACAATTTTCGAATGCTTTAAGACACCTGACTGGCTGGCGGGATGACTGACTGACCGACTGACGAACGGTCGAACATTGTCGAACGAACACACAATAAAAATACAACCCAAACGCGGCTGACGAGTCAAGTTCGGATGAGTGACTGGCGCGCAAGATCATTATCAATGGGATCTGCTTTAAAAAAATCGAAATTATAGCATTGAACAAATAAGAAAATGAAAATGAGGGAAAAAAGTTAAAAACAGGTGAAGTGATAATGATCGGGCCTCATCTCTTTGTTATTATTTTTCATTGTAGGCCTTCCTTTTTTTTTTTAACCAAAGTGTAACAAGTTTTTTGATGAACAGAGAGGCGAAAAGCATCGCAATGCTTTTTTTTTTGTTTGTTACATTTTTCTTTCTATTTTTAAACAGAAAAATTACTTAATTTGTTCAGTTTGGGCGAAGACAGCTTGATTTGATATCGAAACAACTTTCACTTCATTGCCGCAGCACGGCCCCCTTTAAATAATTGACAAAAAGAAAAGTCTTCTCCCCTCCCTTCGCCCCTTTTAAAGCGCCACTCCTCTAATTTGAAATCGAAAATCGAAAAAATTCGACCTCGAAGCGATTTAATTAATTACAAATGCATAGGCAGTCTTAAACCTCTTTTTTCAGTCAGCCGGTTGTCGGCGTATTGGCTTTCTTGCAGGTGAATGCAAAAAAAATCAAATTCAAATAAATTTAAATTGATATGTAGACTCCCAAAGAGTGTTCTAAAATTAAATTCTGTTTGCATTCCTTGTCTGCTGTAATTCCACTGCACTTTCGACACCTTCCCCAGCTTCAATCTGCTGGTAAGAATTTTGTTGCCCGGCTACTGGCTAGGTAAGCCAATTGCATTACCTTAAGTTACTCCCTCTCTATAGTAGAGAGAATAATAAATGCAAGTAAACGCTATCGAAAACTACTAACATCAATGCGTAATATAAATTGCCCCTATTGTTGCCTCCGCTATTGTAGGGATCTCACCTTTTAACTCAGCAGACAAGCTGTCTAAAATTTTTGTCATATTAGCCCAATTGAAACGTTTCAAGTATTATGTTTCTCCATTCCTTTTTTATGCATGCCGAAACCGCCTTTTGGAGTTCATATAAGATATAAGATCACGTTGCGCTGACGTCGTCGTAGGTTGGCTCGGCTCGCTCGGCATGAGACGAGATTATTGGGAGAGAGGTGGGGGCGCCAGAAAACTTATGCAACAAAAGTTAAAGCTCTCTTGACACACAAGTTTCTCACATTAAAAAACAATAACAACAGCACCAGCATTAGGAAAAGCTGCAATTGCAAGTCTATGAGAAAAATCACACATTATCTGCAGGAAATATCAATGAATCGGAGGACTACAGCAGCAAAACAAAAGCCATCGCCTTTGTATACTGTGTTTTAAACGAAATCTTTTTATTGGTTTAGTCAGAAGCGCCGCTTTATAGCGCCGCGGAGATTCATAAAAGTTAAATCCGCAGGGTCAGAGATACAAAAACGTAATTAGCCGATCTAAAACTGGGATAAAGAAAAAAGGTAAGGTTCCGATAACAGGTTCAAAAAGAGTATAGGTTATCACCATAGCGAACAATTCTTGATCCCCCTTATCTATTACAAAAATTCAAAATATTTCGCCATTTCACATACAGCAAATATTTACATATTGTTCGGCCTCCAGTCTGATGTTTTTCAGTTCTTGTTGCTTACATTTTTTGTTTGCGCTGGACAGATATAAAATAAATAAAGCTCAAGTTACTCTCAGATCCACTTAGTATTGCTAAACAAGTGAAATGTCAAATAAGCAATAAGAAGAGACACATAAAAAACTTTAAAAAAATTGCAGCATTAAGCGCTGGCGGTGTTTATAAATTTTATTGTTACCTCGCAGATTACATTATCGTTGGAATTTTTTTAGTTTTTGCTACTTTTTGCAAATTGTATAATGGCAACCAGACGCAAAAACAAGCAGAAAACATTTTAAAAGATGCAGCCATGAAAAAAGCAAGTAATAACAAGAAGCAAAAACCACAACGTCTCACCCACCTCAATGGGTCCCAGACTCTTTGGAGGTTGTCGTTATTAGCCTGAACGACTAAATGTTTATACCCAGATTCGACCTCACTTGACTTCTTTTTCACATCGATAAGTACAAGACTTGCAACCTAAATACAGCTGCTCCAAAAAGAGCAACGACGACGAGACCAGACGAAAAAAGCTAAGTCAATAAATAAGAAAGCCTCACATACAGCAAATATTTACATATTGTTCGGCCTCCAGTCTGATGTTTTTCAGTTCTTGTTGTTTAAATTTTTTGTTTGCGCTGGACAGAAAATTGTGTAATCGAGATGAGCTTTAAACGATATCAAAATCAACTCCAAATCCATAAAAAAGGTATAATTGTTTAAAAACCTTTTTTGGTTACGAACTCTATCAAAATTCCCTTGTACGTGTATAAATAATATCTAATTAAATTATCTTTTATAATCAAATATAATATATGCACATAAATATTAATATATATTAAAATTAGAATATATGCTGAAGGTTTAGTCTGCGACCACAATACTAGCCTCGCAAGTTTCTGCGGCACGAATTTGAACTTCTTGCCTTAGACCATTAATTCAATTATCACATACATCAATGGGCGTAGTTGGCCCTCCAGCATACTAGAAATCCTTGTCATTTGGCCTCTTGAGTGGACTTGACCAGTTAACCATTTTTTTAGGAGTCATAAAGAGTAATGGACGGAGAGCGTGGTAGAACCGTTGGAACATAAATCGCACTTGGCAAATCATTTGCAAATTAACCTCCCGCCACAATGCTGCTCTCCCACTTATAAATAACGAGCTCACAATTTATGAGCAACAATAATTATGCCACCAATAAAAATCAGGGGAAGATCGTGGCAAAGCCAAGCCATGGTCGTCAAGTCGCATGCGAAAATCAATTAGGTGCAGTCCGCGGCTCGGACAGTAACTTGTGGATCGCGGATCTTGGCTATCTGCTCTTTTATCTGCTCCGAGAGAGCGCTGCTGTTGCAAGACAACAGGTTGAAAAACTTATCGCGATCGCTGTCGCTTGCGGTAAATGTCCAAAGTTATTACTAAAAGCTGACAAATTACGACTCAGGTCTCGGACGGGCCTGGGTTTCGGTTACGCGGCTCATATACTCGTATTTTTATACTCGCCAATCGAATAGTATGGGGTATGTTGTATGTGTGGCAAACAGAAGTCTATTTGAGCCAATACTAAGAAAGCGAATCACTCCACAATTTATTTTAAAAAGGATCGGTTTCAAAAATGATCCAATCGTCAAACTGTTATTCAAATATAAGATTTTTATTTTTTTTTTAGATTTTTATAGGTAGTTGTATAATTAATACTGAAAAACTCCTCTGAAAAAATAAGTTCTTTGTTATAAAAGTAATAAACCAGCTTTCAGGCTTGCAACGGATTTCCTTGCAGTTTGTGCTGGGTATTTAATCGTTGATACACTGAATTTACTTTATTTCGTTGCACCCGACTGCGGAAATGCAAAGGCCAAAACTCCAATTCGGACAGTTCTGATCTGCCCCAGAGGAGTCCAGCGAAGTCTGTGATTCACCTCTAACGCTCATCAAAGAAGCGTTAAAATAAAAGTCGCTAATCATATCAATGTCCAAAGTGTAGCGGTTACCTGTCAATTGATGAGCCGAGTCCACAGTTTGCAGCACTCTTTGCAAAAACAAAAGGCTAAATCTGGAACTGCCAACGGGCCAAGCGGCCATAAAAGCAACAACAACAGCAACAACTGCGACACGATCGGGAGGTGGAGTAACTGGCTTTCATAGCCGCTTAACTTAGCGCCAAGTTACGACATTGTCGGATTGTCTTTTGACTAGGCAAATGGAATGCTTTAACCCAACAGCGGACGTGGAGTTCTCTTTCATCTGTTTTTTGGCCGATATAATAACGAAACAAAGTTCAAAGCACCCGCTTTACCCACAAGTAGCTATGTTGCAGTACAAGGAGCTGCTTAAATTGAATAGTAGACCGATCAAAATATTTTTTTAAAGAAAATTAATTTAGCATTAATATTACTTACTTAGGCTTACTTTCATTTATTAATTTATGAAAGCTAACTAAAAATGGCATTCAATTAAAAGGACCGGGCCTCGCACAAGGGTTAATTGGACAACTCTGAGGCCGCAGTCGGATTCAATAAAAACCAGCGGACAGATGAATGTCGACAATGGGTCTACTTGCACCGGAACCCGGCCCCAGCCATCGCTTTGGCCAGCTTTTGAGCGCGGCGGCTAAGGAGAAGAGGTTAGCTCGAGGCACATCTTGATATCTGGCATCAAAAACGGTTTCTGTTAAGGTTGGCTTATATTTTTTCTGCTGAGCCGACGGTTTTCTGACTGAGCGAACAACACCATCAACAGCACCGAATTTGTTTATTTATTTTTTCTCCGATTTTTGTGTCGCATATTTTTTTTTTTTTTTTGGCTCTCTTGCTTCTGCCAAATTTGGCCATTTTGGTGAAAATCAACTTGAGAGCGAAGGCACTGTAATTTTGTGCATTTTTGAAACATATTTTGTAGTTTCATTTCTTTAACCTGACTGCCGCTTGTCTTCTCCATCTTTGTCCGACTGCTGACATTTTAATATGCACTTTGCGCTCATTGCACAATTGAATGAGACTTACAAAAATAAACATTTTACCTTGCTGCTGGCTTCTACTGCGGCTGCATCAGCCAACTGGCAAACTAATTAACATTAATGTGCATTTCTTCTCAGTATTTCGCTTTTTGTTTTGTTGGAATGACGAGATGTTTACTTTTATTGGCCGAACATTTTGCCTGTGAGTTTATTTTTTGTGCACCATTCTTGTGCCAAAAGTTTTGGTCCCCATATTGCCGATGACGCATATTTTCGCATTTGAGTCGGTGAAATGCAGTTGTGCGTATATGCTAATTAACCCAAAATTAAGAAACAGAATGGGGATGAAAGGGCGGAGTATAAGTCATGTATCAAATCCCTTGGACATTGAGTTATTAATTATTCTCTTTAATTCATTTGATCCATGGGGAATCAGCAGATGAAGGCTGCGCCCGAATAGACGGGCTCCACCACTCGACCCTTCGACAGTTGGCAACAAACCTAAAACCTAAAGGCAGTCAGCCAACCCCGATCCACATTTCTGTCAAGAGCAATCGAGAAGACAGTGCGTCTGCTTCGGCTTCGTTTCTAGACAAAAGTCAAATTGCAGAAAAAGTGCATTCATTGCAGACGCAGACGATGCGTCATCGGTTTTTCTACTTATAAACTTGTACATAAACTGAGGAGCAAAACTGTAACACCATTTTCGATTTCTTACTTCAATGGCCTTTATCTTGGGTTCTATAAATGCATGCTGAAGATCTTAGTCTTATTTTATTGGTCACTCATTTGAATATGTTTTCTGAAAATTTTAAACAATTGATTGGCCAGAAGCAATATGGCCAAAAAAAAAAAAAAAAATAAGAAGGTCAAATGATACAGTTTTGCAAATGGTACAAATGATACAAATATAAGTTTGTTTTTCTTTTCCCTAAGAATATATTACTGCCTAATTTAACCAAATACGATCACATCCGGTTGAGTTTTGAACCTTAAATTCAAATTTACAAAAAAAAAGTTTTGGGTACAAAACTGTAACATTTGACCTTCTTAAAACTTTTTTTTGTCATATTTCTTCTGGCTAATCAAATTGTTTCAAATTTTCAGAAAACATAGTCAAATTAGTCACCAATAATATAAGACTAAGATCTTCAGCATGCATTATATAGAACTCAAGATACAGACCATTGAAGTAAGAAATCGAAAATGGTGTTACAGTTTTGCTCCTCAGTGTATGTATATACGTACAGACAGAAAACTGTACCTTGAATCTAAATAAAATATTTTAGTCACTAAACGTAGCTGTGGTATTTTCCCAGATATTTATATATTATATTAATTAATATGTATATTAGAACAAATAAATAAATATATCTTTGGTATACACTTTAATAGAAAATGCTGATCGCGCAGTTCAAACTCCGCCAGCTCCCTTGGATAAGTCCATAACATAAATGGCCACCATGCATCAAGTTGGTCATAAATTATTTGCTTGTTGCTGCCTTTTTTTGTGACTGCTGCTGGTGCTGCCGCTTGCGATTTTATAACGTTGACCCCGCGGATCAGCGGATCTTTGCCCGTGGAGGCACCGCATATGTCTGCTGGACAAACTTGAAATTTTTATTGCGCCTCTCGCGGTCGTGTGTTAAAGTTCAAATGTGCCCGTGCCCGGTCCATGCCACATGCGTTGCTGCAGTCTGCGTCCCTAAATATATACGACTTTATACATATATGGGAAGGTATCTCAATCTGTCTTCGGGGCCTCCACGGCTGCACATAAGTGTATTGGCGAGTTTGTGTGGTATTTATAGGCTCCGCTCCGTCCCTGCCAAATCTGTACTTTTACTTTTGTTTGTCTTTTTCCTTTCGGCCGACTCTTATAAATTATATGGTTGGAGGATTAAATGCATTTTTTTGGTCTTTGACTTGCCTGGCAATATTTAATCCAGCTTATTGCGGCGAATTTATCGTAAGACTCGGATGATGAGTCGGAGGAGAAAGCATTAAAAACTGCACATGCTTGAATTACGTAAAAATAAAATAAAAGCGGTTCAGTCACGATACTTAATAATCATTTGATTACCATCTGGATAAGTATAACTTTTAACAAGTGTGTGCTCTTAATCTAAAGCTACTACAACATTCAGTACACGCACAAGTTCCGCAGTTCATTACCTTAATTCATCGAGGAAAAGAGTCTTTTGTTTTTGATTTGAATTGATTGCCAAACTCATTTATTTTCGCTTTTCCATTCAATGTGAGTTTCCGTCGAAGGAAGAGACTTCCACTGCTAATCTCTTTATCGTGATCGTAAATCATTTCACAGTGAGTGGATGATGGTAACGCATCCCTGGGCTAGGACCCAAACCAAATCGCTAACGTTCCGCAAAGAGGAAAAATACCAAAAATAGTTCACTTAGAGCCAGACACGAACCCGAAGTCTTTGGCATTGCCCTGCTATTTGGATCGTCGTCGTCGTCGCTCAGTCATTTAAAGTCCATTGTACAATATGGTGTGCGGAATTTCCATTTAAACCAAATTAGGCAAAGGAATAATTTTTTCGCTTAAGGCCAAGCTGAAATGCCACAACTACGCTCAGCCCGACTGTTAGTTGGGTGGATGCCTGGATACTGGATACTGTATACAGTATATACTGGATGCCTGGATACAATCCGTCGAGTTGAGCCCAGCTTAGATATCATCATCATCGTCGTGGCCGTCGTCATGGGTCTTTTGGCCACGGCTAGTCTTCCGACGGCAAAGAGATTTCCGCGGATTTTGTGGAAAAGTCAATCGTTTGATTGACAAGTCGGTGCAGTACATTGCCCTTCCGCAGTCCCGCAGTCCCCCAGTCCCCCAGTCCCCCAGTCCCCCAGTCCCCCAGTCCCCCAGTCTCCCATTCGTCTTTGTTTTTCTATTTTGATAATGCAAGTCCACAAAAGTGATCTTGTCTCCGCTTGATTCCTCCTGCTTTACTTCCTGCTCTGATGACAAAGAAGAATTCCTTTAGCCTTCAGAAGACAGCTCCGAACCCAATAGACACAGCGCGGGAAAGTTATTTCTTGTATTTTTGTTTTTCTGGAATACTGTTCTCTTTTTTGAATTTAGATCGTTCCTTTGGTATTGGACAGTGTGACTGACCCAGTTAAATTTTTGGGATTCGAAGAAAACGCATTTGTCCACACGACAACGCCTCCGATTGCGCTCAACCCATATAAGATTTTTTTTTTTTGTGTGTTTTTTTGACACGGCAACAGTGAAAAGCATTGTTTTCATTAAACAAAGAATTCTGGCAAACACCGCAGAGCGGTGAGAGTGGGACAAAAATGAGTTCGAGGAGGTTGCCTCGACGATGCATGCATGCATGAATCGTCGACAACATCCGAAATCTGTCCTAGTCCGTGGTAGTAGATAAGGCTCAGTACTCATATTAATAAAAAGTGTTCGGTGTTAATTGCTAGGGTATACATATTTCGGCTTGCCGAAGTATGCTTCCTCTCTTTTCGTATTATTATTTTCAATGGCTTTTTTTTTATTTTCCACTTGGCCACAATGGCTATTGTGTTGCTATTGTTGTTGTTGTCCCAAACAATTTACAATAAAAATATTTGTTATTTTTTCAAATGCATTTAAGGCATTCCAACGAATCGAAAACAAAACAAACCAAAAACGAAACAGAAAACAGAGAAAAAAAGGAAAACTGATAAAAGAGTCGCCTGTGCTTAATTTTTCTTTTGATTAATATCCGAGTGTGAAAATGGAAAGTGTGAAAGTTGCCAGAAGCCTCAGCCAATGCAGTAGTCAGCACCAGGAGCCAGATGTCGACTAATTAGCTTTGATATATTTGATTCAAGCTGGCCACGACAAATGTATCTTGCAATTCATCTAATTAGGCGATTTCCACCTGGAAAATCAGCGAATTATTAGTTGGATTTAAGTTTTCATGGCACCGGCTAGCTGAAAACACGAAGTTGTTGCCCGATCTCGCTGCTCATAAATATTTACGAGCAGCAAATCGCAATCACAAGTGGCCAAGTGTAAACTAGTTTTAAGTAATTCCACCGGAGTTTGCCGATGGTAGAAAGGGGAAAGAGAGATACTCGTACTCGGCTAAAAGTGCAATTAGAATCGAGGGGAGATTGGGGCAGAAATGCGGCACTGTGGCATAGGGCATACCCGCGATCGAGGACTCAAAAAACCAGTCAACAAAAAATCGATTCTAACTCGTAAGTGGTTTTCCAAATGCCACGCAAGAATATTTCATACTTGATGAACGTGCAATGCATACTACTCGATACTGGTTGCTGCCACAGAGGCAACACCAACATGCACGACAACGGCAACAGCAATAGCAGCAACAACTTTTGACCTAAATTTCAAGTTAAATGCATTTTAAATTCATTGAATCGATCTACAGCAGCAGTCACTACAGCACTCGGCTTAACCAGCCCCACTGTTTCCTTATACAATTTGAAATTAAAAATGTCGAGTCTTTATTATTTATTTCTTTATTATTTCATAAAAAATCTTAGGCAGTATGTATTTTTTCTTGAAAAATAGTATTTCCTTTGAACAGGTATATACATTTTTTTATATTTCAGTTTATATTACGTGAATAACTTAAAAGTACCCCTCTTATATTTTATGCTAACATTTTTAAAAGCTATTGAAAATAGTTTTCTAATTTCTGAAAATTGTTTGGCCACTGGATTAAGCATTAGTTTATTTGTTATATCACTTATTGTAAGGTTTGCAATGGCTAGCTTCATCAGTGGATGGCTATGGTCGCTTCTAACAAGAGTATGCAATGGAAGACAAATGGAAAAAATAAAATAAATTATACAACTTGCAATTGCACAGTTGTATACTGGCTGTCGTTGTTCGAGCTAGGTTGGTGTTACTGCCGTTGAAGCCAACAATGTTGGCTGCCGACTGCAAATGCCGTCACCGTCGGGCCAAGAGACATCGAAAGGCAAGACGCGGAGGGCTCGGGCGACAGACGAGCTCCGAAAGTACGTCAGCGGCGCAGCATCGTCATCAGAGTTTGCTTGTTATTTAGTCGCTGCCTCTGCCTACCATCGTTGCCTTTGTTTGTCTAACCACTGTTGCTGCCGCTGCTACGACGGCTGCTTCTGCTACCGCACACACAAATTGAGCAATTCCAGTCAACAACTCCTACTTCCAGTTGAAAAGTAGCCGGGCTGCAGTCGAAGAAAAACATTTAATAGAAAAAAAGCAACCAGCCAGCCAACCGACGGGCGAACAACAACAGCAGACCATTAGGCAATATCAAATACGGTCATAAGTCTTGGTAGCAGGTTCTTAGCTTGGTTTGGTAATTTATACTTGAATTTTCTTTTTCTGCCGCGATAAGTAGCACGCAGTGCCAGCACCTCCATCGATTGGTAATATTTGTCTTCGCTGTGCGGGCTGTGGGACAACGAAGGCTGTGTGTGTAGGATTTATGCCGATATTTCTGTTCTTAAAATAGCAAATACTGAGGAATTTTATGAAACAACTTACTTTCATTTTAATATAACCTGTTCATTAAATTCTCCTAATAAGACTCTGAAAAGCCGGCCCTAAGTAAATTTTATCATGATGTACACATCATTCCTGATTTCTCAAGATTCCGTCTTGTTTCAAGTTCATGGCGATTTTTCCAGCTATTCCGGCTGAGCTGTCACTGGCTTGATGATGAATTTAGGCTGCTTTGACATTTGGCCAATTGACATTGGGACATGGCAACCACGTTCCCGGCGCACAGTGGGGTATTGGACCCGAAAAGTGGCGATTACTTCAAAAATCGATTTTTGCGTTCGAAATATTTTATTATATTATTTTGATTATACATAAAATTCTGAAATTAACCGTATATAATTTTTATACCCTTGCAGAGGGTATTATAATTTTGACCAGATGTTTGCAACGCAGTGAAGGAGGCATCTCCGACCATATAAAGTATATATATTCTTGATCAGCATCACCAGCCGAGTCGATCTAGCCATGTCCGTCTGTCTGTCCGTCTGTNACTAAAATGGTTCGATTTTCAATGATCCAATTGCCGACTGCAAGGGTATACCAACTTCGGTTTACCGAAGTTAGCTTTCTTTCTCGTTCTCCTTAACCTAAAAGTGGCTGAGCAATCGGTTGTCAAAATTGCAAAATATTTTCGGTGCCTTTAAAGAAGTAAAAAATTTTATTTTTTGAGCATGTTGAAAAAACAAATGACCATTTTGCATTGGGTATGTCGATGGCAGCAAAATTCCGCCAAGGGAAGACCCTGAAGCGTTCTACTCCGGGAAACAAACATATTGCATTTAACACCGTTTCCAGTCAACGCAACTGACCTAAATATATTTTCAGTCAGCTAGACGATATTTTCAGCCGCTTCCGGATTGCTAACTGACTGAATTTATCGAAAATTTATATTTGTATGGGAAAGCTGTTTTCTATTCGAGTTCTTCATGCAATAAATTTAGTCAGTTAGTCAGTTAGACGTATAGGGAACAGCCCAATTATTATTTTCAATTTTATAATTAAAATTATACCAAATACAAAAAATGTGCTAAAAATTCCACATTTTTTAACTTTAGGTAGATAAATAGTTATGCGCCACGCGGTTCTATGCGATAATTTAAATGAGGTGTTATTCCCTAGATATTCAGCTTTACTGCCTCAATCTCACAATTTTGCACAAATTTGTGCAAATTCAATTTTAGTGAATATACTGATAGTGCGCACACCACAAGCACGGGTGTTGCGCTGCCAGTTGTGTTTCTAAAACCCACCGGCACCCATAAGACTTCTTCAACAAATAGTGACTCAATTAGTTAAGACTTAATAGACAATTCCAAATTTCCAACAAAAAAATAAAAATAATATTTTTTTTTTTAATTAATGGGTAAGTCTAAAAATACCAAATGAAAATCCGTTTTTTTTAAGAATTTTTTTCTAAACATTTTTTAAATTTTTATACAACTTAGTAAGTCTATGTTAATAAGATTTTGGGAGATTTTTAGGTCTGTAATCATACATAAATTACAGTTAATAGTTTAAAAAAATATTGGTATTTTTAGTAAGAAATGTAATATATTTAACTATGTTTTATATATCAGCTATAAGATATAGGAATCCGATTTTCACTAAACCTCTTTTTTTAAATCTATAATAATTTGAAACTTCTTACCTAAAAATTAATAATTCTTAAAAAATAAGGTCATACCAAATTTAAACAAATTAATTTTAATTTTTAAAATTAAAAAAAAACTTTAACTTAAGAACAAACATAATTTTTTTACTTAGTTGTATCATATCTAACAGAAAAAAAAGTCTTCATTAAAAATATGCCCACCTGATTTGATCGCCACTCTTGGGGTCCAATACCACACTGTTCGGCGGCTAGCAATATGGCATTGGCATTGCTAGGAGCCGGTTCATGAAATGAACATCATCATCACCAATCACCATCATCATCAGCATCAGGATCGTCAGCTTAAAAATAAATTTCAATATTGTACCATTTAACGGTTTCCGAAGAGATCTCTGCGAGATGCCGGTAGTCTTTCAGTCAATGATGCAACTGCGAAATGTTCTTTCAGCCGCAGAGACAGAAGATGACTCCGAGTCCTCCCGTCTTGTGGCCCGGCACTCATCACACATTTTTCCCCACAGACTATTCACTTTATTTTCTTTATTTTTTTGGATCTTGCAAAGGCAGTCAGAGAACCGAACCCCACGACAGAGGTAAATTCGCTGGGATATCAAATACAGAAATCAACTGTCATGTTGTATGGCAATGACGGAAGTCTTGCGAATTTCTTGGTTCTCCTCGTGGTCGGGCTGAAATTGTTTTAGCGCGCGCAGGCCTCATTCTAGCGGTGCTTGGCCAGCTCCATCTCTCCATCTCCTTAGCTTTCTAAACCCGCCTCCTTGTAATCTAATCTAATCTTTATTGCCTCGGAGATCAAAAAATTAGTATGTGCTCGTAAATATCAGCGAAAGTATAAGTCCGATTCGGCCCACGTCTTGGTTTTTTTTTTCCTTCGCTAGCCTTATGTATTTAACACCCAAAAACCAGAATAAGCTTGGTCTTTATGTAACTGGATGTCGATGCCGCGGCGTTATTGCATTTCTCTTAGGCCCAAACGCCATAACAGTAAGGAAAACTCTGCAGCAGTTTCGTTTCATTACACTTTGTTCCACTGACACACTAAAATTCGTAGAAATAGTGCTGCACGGCCAGCAATGAAGCACAACACTACCTCCTACCCAACTCTGAACGTAAATGAACTGAGGCTTGGAGTGCCATAAAGAAAATTATGACTCTCGAAATGCAGTGAAAAAAATTGGAAATTCCAAGACAAAATGGGGGATGCCTTAGCCGACTACAACTCAAAAACTCACCTAAAATGTTGGTGCCATCTTATACACTGAGGGAAAACATTTTTCTCACCGTTTAAGATATTGGTATTTGCCTTCTCAAAAGCAGGCCGACAACAAAAATACCAGAAAAGAGAAAAAAAACTCATATTGATAAGGAATTTTTAAGAATGAGTATTCTTGATTTAAGAAATGGTCATCAATGGTATATAATATGTATCGGTAAATTGTTTGCTATTATTTTATACTCACAAAATTTTAGAACACAATTTTTAAGTCACGACTCGGACTCGAACCCCGGACTGTCAGCTTTTTAGCTCAGCACTCTACCAAATGCTCACCTCAGGCAAGTCAAAGAATGCCAAGACCAAGTCTAACAAGAAAGGAAGCTAACTTCGGTAAGCCGAAGTTTGTATACCCTTGCAGTCTGCAATTGGATCATTGAAAGTCGATTTATTTCGGTAAAATTTAAAAAATTCCAAAGTTTGTACATTTTTATAACATTACCTACACATTTTATATTTTACATGTATAATTTTACATATTTATATAAATCGCTTCTATGGCAGATATGATTTAGTTGTCCGATCTTATTGAAATTAACACCGTAATCCTAGAACCTTAAAAAGCATCTACATCTCGAAATTTATAAATTTTATAACAGAGAAGTTTGAATTTTTTTTCGTTAATTTTCCGATCATTCCCACGGCAGCTATAAGACATAGTGGTCCGATTTCTGCCGTACCGTCATATATACTAACTGCAATATAAATAAGACTATCTGCAGTTTCATTTCGATAGCTCAAAAACTGAGACACTAGTTTGCATAGCAAAGGACAGACAGACGGACAGACGGACATTGCTAGATCGACTCGGTTGGTGATGCTGATCAAGAATATATACGAGGTGTGTTCAAAAAGTATCGCGAGTTTTGGATTTTCGCGGGTTACGTATATTCAAATTTCAATTTTTTTTGTGGCGTTATGTTGGTACTCATGTCTCTCACTTAAGCCGACAAGCTCTGCCATTTTGAATGTTCACTTAATTGTTGACAGCTGCTTTGCTTGCACGTGTTTTGAATCGTCTTCGATTTGTACCTATTCAAAAAAATGGATCGAAGAACCTGTATCAAATTTTGTGTGAAAAACGCGGATGCATTCCGAATGTTGACTGCGGCATATGGAGAAGCTAACTTAGACCGAAGCAACGTTTATCGGTGGTACAAACTGTTCTCAGAAGGCCGAGAAGAAAGGCCGAAAAGAGCAAAAATTGGCTTTTGCACAACGATAACGCCCCTGCTCACACATCGTTGCTTGTGCGCGACTTTTTGGCCAAAAACAACACACTAATGATGGCGCAGCCACCTTATTCCCCAGATCTTGCCCCCTGTCTTTTTCTTGTTCCCTAAACTGAAGAGGCCCATGAAAAGACGACGTTACGCTACGCTTGGCGAGATAAAGACGGCATCGAAGGAGGAGCTGAACAAGATTAAAAAAAATTATTTTTTGAAGTGCTTTGTATATGTATAATATCTCATGTGGATTACTTTGAAGGGGACAAAATAGATAATCATGAATAAATAAATAATTTTTGAACACACCTCGTATACTTTATGGGGTTGGAGATGCTTCCTTCACTGCGTTGAAAACTTCTGGACTAAATTATAATACTCTGCAAGGGTATAAAAATAGCTTTCCGGAGAGAGCTGAGGTAGCACAATATTTCTCTCTTGTTTCCCCCTTATTCCCTTCCTCTTAAAGCTCAACATTAAGAGTAACTTTATCTCGACTTCAAGATCGCTTCTTCTTGAAAAAACAAAATCGAGAACAATTTCATCTCGATTTCAAGAATGACTCTTCAAGATAATGTGAAAATGTTCTTGGAATAAATAGTTCTCAATTTTTCTGCGTGTAGTCCCTGAGACGGCCTAGCCTAAACTGATTCGCTTGGTGATGGTGATCAAGAATATATGCGTATACATTATGGGATTGGAGCTGCCTGCTTTTGCATGGTACATACATGGTACGTATTCGACTGAAACTAAGTTATATCCTTGTACCGGGTGTAAGAGGTATATATTCCAACACCAATTGAAGGAAAAACGTTTGCCATGGCATGACCAAATTATGTTAAATAGTACGGCGTCGACGGCGACCTCTTCTCCCTTGGTCAACATGGCGTATGCGCAATGCCATTTAAACGTTTTTACGTCGGCACTTAAAGAGACTTCTGCTGAATTTGGCTCGGTGACTTGTTTGTTTGTTTGTCGGGTTTCTCTGCCTTGGCCGTTATGTGACAATGAGGTGGAGGAGTGAGTGAAAGGGGGAATAAAGGAAGTTGCAACGCCGACGACGGCGTGTCCCACTTTATCGATTCTCGCTAATTGAGCCACTGATTTTCTAGTGAATGAAATTTGAAACCGGCCGAAGACGCATACTCCTAGAGCAGTGCATTGCTTAGCCATAAACAGTCAAACGCTGAACCGTTTCTGGCCTCTGTTTTCATTCATAAAAATCATCGTATGGACCGGCGCAACGGCGAGGTAAACTCTCTCCACCGTTTTCCGAACCAATTTTGTAATTACAACAACCGGCGCGTCCGGATCGGCCCCGAAACCATATAAGTTAACCCGCCTTTTTGGTAGTGCACAGGCGGCTGTGTGAGTGCACTGTTTACTGCCATTGCCGCCTCAAATAAAGTCATTTGTGCCAGTTTTTCTTTCAATGCACACTCAATGAATGTTGGCTGTGGCCCAGCACAAAACGTACCATTTATCATAACCGAACTAACGTTTTTCTACAAATTTCTTTATCTCATTGCAGGTAAGCGCACACCACCGCAACGAGTACATTAACGATAATGCCATTCACCATGCTAATCTATGTCGGTCAGAAAAAAAAATTAAAACATACGTAAGCTTCAAGATTATTAAAAGTCTCGGATAAAAATGGTATTTGGGAAGGGTTTAAGTAACGTTGTGAAAGTCACTAAAATCGTGTTAGAGGTCATTCGTTGCCTGCACCCAATTACATATTTTTATGTCTAATAATTTAATTCTAAAACAAAAATCTGGTATATAGTTACCTGTTTCTAAACCACAGTTGAACGATCGACTTTTAAATATACGAAAGATAAGCACTCAAGTATCATAAAAACGGCTATCGGCGATAGATTTGTAAATGGTAATTAACTGTGATATCTTTTTGCACATAATTACTAGTACAAATACTGAATAATATATGTACATGATTTTGGAAATAAATAACGAATTCCTTTGATAGTGCAATATATGTACGTGAAGGATTCAGCATTTCATACTTCTATCAATTGGTGTCAAATATACCAAACTTTTAACTGATTCTTACTTGTAGATAAACTGTTAAAAATATAAATCAAATTTTGTGGTATTCTTTTCCTGCAGCCCCGTATAAACCAGCTATATCTCAAAATTTATGAAAATACGTTGAAAAAGAAGGAAGTAATAACTTGTTTCCCATTTATTTTCCGATAATTTCTATGGCAGATATAAGTTATAGTGGTCCGATTCCAGCCTTACCGACATATATAGTAGCTGCAATAGAATTAAGACTATTAAAGACTATTAAAAGCTGAGAGACTAGTTTGCGTAGCAACGGACATACAGACGGACAGACGGACATGGCTAAATCGACTTCTGGACAAAATTATAATACCCTGCAAGGGTATAATAATACACCAATTAGGCAAACAAAAAGGAGGAAAGCTGACAGAAATAGAATGGCATCTGCTAATATGAGATCTACTCTTTGTAATATTCAATTATTCAAAAATTTTCTTGGAGAAAATCTAAGAAAACCTCTATTGTCATTGGTGGTGCCACATTTGGCGTATTCCGGAACAGTAAAAAGCGTCAAACAATTCTAATTTGACGGTCGGGGGAAAATGCAGTAGCAAGCGCTGGAGACCAAACGGAAAACCAAAATCCGAGATCAAACGAACTCGATCATGAATGACGGCGATCATGACGTGGCCCCATCAAGTTCACTTTCACTTAGTGTCAACAGCAGCCAGCGGTAAAGCAACCGCTGACGATGACAATCATCGATCTTCATCGGGTTCGGGTTCGGGTTCGAGTACTAGGGGTACTAAGTCTCCCCTACCTTTTCCCCTTTCCTTCGACGCGAAGGCCTAACAACATTTATGTTCAAAGGCAAAACTTGGCTGCGGTCTGTTGAAGGTTCGTTGCCATTTGGCGGCGATCGACGATCAACGATCTCTGGCGTACACACAACCACAAGGCGCTTTTCCTCCTTCAGTGCATAATTTCTTTTTTTATTTTTTAAATTAAAAACGAAAGTAGCTGTGAGTTGGTTTGTCTCGTCGACTTTTTTGCTAGCTAAAATGTATGCAGTCGCGCAATTATTTTGTTTTTTACCCGTCTTGCTAGTTTTCTCGCGATGCAAGACGCCTGGTTGCGAGCCATTATTACGAGTATATTGTAAAGCAGTTTATCGGGAGTTAAAAGAAGTAGGGAAGCGGAATATGGTTGCTAGGGTGAGGGGTCAACTTAGGTGTTATGGGACAATATTCCTAAAATACTCCACTTCATTGGACGCTAAATTTTACCACGTATATAACGAGTAATAGCAACCTTAGGATTCTTTATGCTTGCTTTTATTTCAGGGAATCCACACGTCGTGCTCACTCGTTATTCGCCAGCGTCATTTTCCGCTTGGTGTTGCTCGGATATGCGCCCTGTGGCTCCCCTTGTTAAGTTACTCAATTGGCATCGAGTTGTTAACCTTTTTGGCTGCACCTTCTCCGATTTTCCCCATGCCGTTCGATCTTGGATTGTATCGCTTTTTGCGAGAGTTTCGCATAAGATCCCCCGAAGCGTTGACATTTAATGATGAATTTGACACACAAGGGCACGACATCGAATCATTTGTTGTTGGTCATCTGTCAACCATCTCCGTTTCACCCTTTCTCACTCTGAAATCGGACAGATGATTAATTTGGTATGCAAACCTAAAAAAAATCAATCCAGGTGGTCCAGGTCTCGTCCCTTATTGTGGGTTTGAAGTTTTTCCCATTTTGTTTACAGATTATCGTTGTGCAATATTATAAATAATCATGATTGCTGATGTCTGGTAATATAACTAGTCGCAGGTGATGGGGAAGTTTTGATTATCCTGCGCATACTACTTGTAGCTGGCCACACTGCGACTGCATGTATGTATGTATGTTACATGATGCATACATTGACGATAAGGACTTCCATTAATTACAGAGAAATCTTTAAATAATGTGATTTGCCTTCGAGAATATATCAAAGTCGGAGAATACCATGTCGAATTTCGTTTAACTTTAGCCTAAGAGACCATTCTTTTCAAATTTCCTTTTAAAGCCAAGTAGATTTAAAAGTAAATAATACATAAACAATTTTCAGCAATGACGATTTATTTAGGATAAGTTCTTTGCTAATTCGCAGTTGCATGATCCGGCATTCTTGTTTTAATATTTTTAAAAATCAACCGACGATTTACAGAAACATACAGATTTGTATATTTTCTACTGAATCAAAAATAAATTTTTTTAGTGTCTACAATAATTGATAAAAACCAATTTTTGTTTTGTTTATATTGAACTATATCGAGAGTGCATTGCCCTAACACTTTAATACTTTAAATGTGGCATATTTTTGATATAGGCCAAAACCAGTTTTCCTGCACATATAATGCATATATGGCTATGATCGCACTGTGAACACTTGGCGAAACTTTCCATTTCATTTTTGCATTCTTTTCCCTTTCATTTCATTTGCCGCTTACCACTCCCGCCTTCTGCGGCTGCCTCAGTCAGGGTATTTTATGTATTTTTAAATGCATTTCTAAATGAATTGTAATACCGTCTGCGGCTTCGTCGTTTTGCACTATGGGGAATTTGAAGATTTTTAGGAAAAAATCAATAACTCGCTGAGTTTATTAGATATCAACATGAAACTTTACCAATCGTAAATAAATATATATTCAAAAATTTTGAATAAAAATTATCCGGATCAGACAACTATATCCTATAGCTTTCATATTAGAGATCGTGTATAAAATAAGATATCTGCATAAAACTTTGTAAACTTAAAATGTATACTCTTTTAACAGAATATAGAAAATTTTGTTGAGATCGGATCACAATTTCCTACAATTTTCATTGAAACAATCTAACAACCAAAAACTGCTCCCCATTTGGAAAGCAATACAGCGTTGCCATACAAAAAGTAATGATCTAAAAATTAAATTACGCGAAAAGCCGCTCGAAGCGCACGATGTGACAATATGTTCTCAATTCACAATTAATGATTCTAACACATGCATATAGACGCTTACTGAACAAAGTTGAACATTTTTTTAAAACTCTATTGAAAGTTGAACTTTCTTTCCAAACCTTAAACGAAAAAATCACCTGCTACATTTACAAATTGTTAGAATCTGACGCACAAAATATTAGTATTTACCCAAAGTACATACCTGAAGAATTAGTAATCATTTCAAATTTCAGTGTTTTACGTTTTACTGTTGCAGAGTTATTGATTTGAATATGCCCTTCAAATGTAAGCAAAATGTAAACAGACAATACATATATAGTCAGCAACAGCTGACTTTAACAGTTGGTATTTAAATACAAGACTGTTAAGTTAACATTTCACTAAACAGCTTGATGTTTTCTTTATAAATTAAAATAAAAAAATCGAAAATCGTCATACTTTAAAAAATACATTTATTCCAAAAAATCGAGCAATTTCGCCATAGTGGATGGGCATCATGAAGGCGAAGTCGCAAGACACGACCTATGCGAGCGAGTGTATGTGCGATGTCTATCGCCCAAAACTCGGAGCGGAGTCGAATGGAGTCGGGCTGAGTTGGATCGCGGCAACTTGCAAACTCATGTGTGCCAATAAAAATAAAAAAAATAAAAAATGCAAACATATACGCCGCACAAGAAGCTAAAATCGTTGAAGGTGATTTTTACTTTTACTTACTTAAATCCGTTTGCACGATTTTCCACCATTGGACGTCGATTTCAAATGCCGCGCGCTTTCAAATGAAGAGTCAACGAGTAGCGGCACAGCATCCACATACACGCAGTAGTCTCTCAAATGCGAAAGATGATGAAGCTACCAATAAAAGCCTCCATCCAACACACCCTTCTTCACCTCTGCCCCGTCTATTGAAAGTGAAATGTTGTCTTTAAACAATTGTTTTGTAACTTTTTCTGGCTGCCAGTGCGTTGTTTTCCCCTTAGAAATCAATTTCGAACACTTTTTCTATTGTAATTTCCTGTTCATAAAGCCAAAAGGACTGCGCTCTTTGTGGATTTGTTGCCGGAATGACTAGATTTTAATTTCATTTATATTTTTTATTACTTTATGACTTGCTTTCTTTGGCTTTTAAGAGTTTTACCTGATATTTTCATTACCTAGGTCTTGGTGAGGTTTCCTTTTAAGCCAGCACCTGCTGGCTTATAATTCTATATTCTGCTATAATTCTTATTATTTGGGCTTGTAATTTCGGTTGTTAATTTGATTTTGCGGTTAGATGTTTTTATTGTTATTTTGCAGTGATGAGAAAAAAAAATTAAAAATATCTATATGATCTGTTGGACAAAAAAATATATACAGCCAGCTATCCCCACGATCCCGAAATCAGTTTTTTTTTGTTTTTTTCAACTACAGATGGATACAAATTACAATATGCAATTTTTACAAATTTATTTTAGCGGCCTGTTTAATAATAATAAAAAAAATATACAAACAATTACATTATAATTTAAGTCAGAAGTTTGCAATGCAGGGAAAGAAGCATCGCTGACCGTTGTCATCAAAGTTTCATCAACGCGCCGACTTCGGCTTTGGTCGAACGGTCAAATCTGACTCTCTCGCTCTCAATTCTCTCTCGCTAAATTTCTCTCTTCAAAAGTTATGTTGATGAATCATCGATGAAATGTTGAGTAATTATTGATAAAATGTTGGTGAAATTGTAATCATTGATGAAATGTTGACGAATCATTGATGAATTTGTCACTGATGACAGCCTAGGACATGCCAATGTTAATTTCATCAGTAGTTTGTATTAAATTTCATCGATGATTCGTCAACAACAACGAAGTTTTTTGATGACTTGTTAATGAAACGTTGATGAGAGGCACTGCAGGGTATGTACGCCAACATACGCTCTTGCTTGATCTATGTAAACACACACATGGATTTTTACGCTCTCAACTTTGTGCGAGCTAAAAAATAGCTTGCATATTGCAAATCAAATGTATGGACGTTCGGCATCTTACTGATTATATTGGTCTTTGGCCATTCCGACATATATACATTAACACAACAAAAAAAGGCTCCGATTTTTCTAATATTTTCATGTATCCTAAAATCGGCATATGTTGAAAAAAAATAAAAACATCATTATAATTTGTTTTAAATATTATTATTAATATTTGTCCTATCAGGCCTGTTCCGATTTACAGTCCTGAACTTAAGTATTGGCACAGTTGCAAATGTCAATTTTAAACGTTATTCCCAGGCTTAGGCAGCATTTATATGATTAATTTGTATATAGTTAAATTAAACATTTGTGTATTCATTGGCACTATTTTTTAATACTTTTTTTAACGTCCTTAAAGCTGTTTAAACTTAAACAAAAAATGAACGTATTTCGTGAAACAAAAGTCGTGGCACTGTTGCCTTACTTATTTGAACTTTTCTTTTTTTAAGCCTAATCTGTTTTTTTTTTTTTTTTTGGTAATTGATAACAGAACTTTCACTTAACCATTCGGCGTCCAAAAGTTTATGAAAAACAAACATTTTGTGAGGTTATATTGACTTTTGTCTGCATTTTAACATAAGCACACAGAAAACAACCACAGAAAGGCTAATCTTATTACGAAATAGCCAAGTTTATGCAATCTTATCATCTTTAGGCTGTAAAAAGTGTCAACGGAAGCGAATCAAAGCAAAAACCCTAAATAAATTAGTCAAATTTTTATAAATTTTTAAGTTTAAAATTTAAAAAAAAATAAATTTCTTTAACTTTAAATTTTGTATTTTATTACCAATAAAATTTGCAACAAAATGGACAATTAATTGGACAAAGACTAACTGAGCTACGCACTTGTTTTTTAGTCAAGATATTGCTGAGGGGCTAATAAACGATGTTTCTATGAAAATTTGTATGCATGGCTAGCACTGCAGCACACAGATTTACGAACCAGTGCGTCACTCAGTTAGTTTTTGTCCAATTTAAGTGACTGATACCTCATTTTGAAATTTGTATATCTAACTAGCATAACAGCGACTGTTTTTTTTTTTTTAATCTGTGTTAATATAACAAAAAAGTAAGCTAACTTCGGGAAGCTGGAGTTTTGTTCTATAAATGTCATATACATACTACATACATACATACATTTAGTTCGAAAATCAGCTTTTCCCTTCTTAAAAAATAAACAAAATGGGATTTTCCATTAATGGAAGCACGTATTATGAATTACTGCACTTTTTTATCTCATCCTATGCGAGCGCCTCCTTAAAATGGTCTTCTCCACTCCCGGAATGATGACTAATTACCGAGCCTAAACGATGTCACCCATGCAGGTGATCTCATCGAACCCAATCCGATTCAGTGCGAACCCAGCATGATGCACATGCAGTTCCCACAGTGGCCAACGAAAGTGAAACTCAAAACCGATCAGAAAGAGAAAGAGCGAAACAAGAAAACTGAATTTCCAATACTTTATGTTTTGTTAAATATTACACAATGGTCACGGCCCATCCAAGTCAATATTATGTTATGTTAATAACTCTCGGGGCGCTGGCGGAACAGCAACAAAGTATGGCCCGAAACTTTCCCGCTCTAGCTGGGCGACGCAAGCGAAATTCTTGGCATGCCCGGCAGAACTGGTCGGATGTTGGGATCCATGGCTTCGCCCCGAATCGGATTCGATCGCTGCCAGTGGTTCCGGATCGAGCAGCGAAGCGGACCAGAAGTCAGACATACTGTCTGCCCCCCGGTTTTCTCCTCCATTCGCTGACTTATCTGTTTGGCCCTTGCTTCGATCCGCTTTTTTTTGCTTCGTAAATGGAGCTTGAAGCGCGACCGAGCACCGCAGGCGACGATCGAGCCAACACACAGGGAAACATTTTAGCAATACTGATAACACAATGTTTTATATTATTTTATTGATATTATTTATACTTGTTTGACTTTTGCAATATTATTCAAACTTTTTATTGATTGATTTTAGGAAGGTTTCAAAAGCTCTGGACTCTAGACTAAAACGAGGGCATAACTAAATCATTAACTTTTATTCATAATTTTAGTCTAAATTAATCTAGAGTTTTTTTCCATATCGAGTATTTGAATATTATCAAACTGTGATAGACAAGATATTTGCTTCTTTATATAGATTTATTTCTTATTTCCAGGCTAAGATGAAATGTTTAAAAATAATTGCATAATTGAAATTGTCTTCTTCCTTCCTAACTCATGATCAAACTTAAAGAGTGGAGATATTTTCTCTCTGTGCACTGAACCATCGGAACATACAACAACCGCAGCAACTACAACAACAGACAGAGCCACGGCATTCGCTTTCATTTCGAACTGCAGTTGCCTCTCAGCTGCTGGTCAGTCACACTTGCTACCCAATGGCATGGCACACCGTATTTTTCATGCCGTGGCATGCCATGCCGTGCCGTACACTTGCCACTCGGCCCCCTCTCGCACCCTTTGGACTGCGCCACCGCTCCTTCGCCGCTCGACGGTTCATCAGTGTGTTGCACTTGATGTTCGACTCTCTGTTTCAGGTTCGCTTGCGTTGTGCATTTTCGCTTTCGATTTCTTTCTTGCTTTCGATTTTCGATACCCTTGAATACGTTTTCAAAGGTGTTTTGGATTTCTGTAAGTCAAACCACAAATTAACATCATTTATAGGCTAAGAAAGCCACTGAGTTGGAAAAAAAATAGCACTAGATTTCAAAATTTCTCTCTTAAAACCAACTGGTGTTTATATACTCGTATTATTAAAAGATCCTTCATTGGGCAGCTATAATACTCGGTCATCGGTAACCTAAAATACCCTCTTTAAGGTTTTAAACAATTTCCGTCCTTACTTGAAATGAGAATTTTACTCCGGCCTTGCCCCCTTCTGTTTACTTATAACCCCGCTGTTTGTACTATTGCATTGGGCCGTCATAAACCCTTATGAGCAGTCAATCAACCTGTGTCTTAACTGATCGCAAACCACTTTCATCTGCCAGCTCTCTGTATTTCCCTGCCATCCGGAGTGGGAGACTTAACAAGCGTGCGAGACTTATTAGTCATATTTCACGTCGGAGTCGCTGCCATGCGTGGTGGTGGGTAAGGAACGACACCGTATACTTACTCATATGAATGACCAGAGATTAGCCGTCATTGGCTTAATCGCGCTAAGATCGGCAGCGGCCCTTTTGGACAGTCACTTTCATTTTTATTCGAAACCACTTAACTGAGTCGGAGGCGCTTCGATTCGTGGCCGACAAAGAAAGCTGTTCCCACAAATGAATTATGTTGCTCTGGAAGCTCCCCATCAAATAATTAATTCAAATTTTTATGCGGGCAAAAAATTGTTTTCATTTACTGGTAATAAGTCTCGCTGAAAATTTTCTCCAGCCTTGCCTCAGATACTGGTGGCTGCAATGCCTTAATTATAATTATAAAACAAATTAGTTGTGGTAAATGAATCTGAAAAATGACACAATTTGTTAAGTTTAGGGAATTTTATTATGAAATAATTCCGGGACCTATTGAATAAATAATTTTGGTTAGAGGTATAGCATCGATCTTTAATGGGATTTAAAAACCCAATACTTTCAAAGACACAATGATAATTGTTATTTGTCATAAAAAGTATATAAAGCTAATTGGCTTATGAAGCTTTTTATTAAGTCTTAGTTTTTGGCTTCATTTATTGAGTTATAAAATTTAAATTGTAAAAAATCTCATTGAGTAGTTTTTGCCGAAATTAGTGATCAGAGATCCTACCGAGGCACCAAACCAAAAATTGAATATTGCAACCATGGAAAACCTGTTGCCATTTGGACGGTTGGTGGTGGCTAATGATGATTTAGTCTGTTGTTGTTATCGCTGCGGTTGAGGATACTGGTTGTTCGCCGGTTGTGGCCGCTTGCCTATTAAGCCGCAACTTAGAAACTCAGCAAAACAACAACTGCAGCGCCCAGATTGAAAATACACATGTATAAATAAACAAAAATAAATAAGCAAACAGCACTGAGGCTGGGACTGGGGCTGAGGCTGAAATTGAGTCAAAAGCCCAAGAGATTCAACGAGATTCAAGAGGCCGAGGCTACAAACAACTTTCCACTCCAACTTACAACTCGATGCCAAAGCTGGTTTGTGACTTGACTTGACTTGACTCGACTTTGACTTGGACATGATCCACGTGTGCGTGCGTCTACTAGCTAAACACAGTATTTGGTATACGTACGAATAAAAACAGATGTGTGCACATACGTGATACGTGGAGGGGCTGCCACAAATTGTTTATTTGTCAATCGGTTTTTGGCTTATTAGCCACAGCCGCTGCGGCAGCAAAAGTGAAATTTTCCACAGCTCCAAGTGAGTGAGCGAGCGAGGCTCAGAGCTCAGAGCTCAGAGCCAATTTATGGCCAGCGGTACAATTCAGTTAATGGCCCAGCCGCTGCCAATAAATCAACGAGCGGTGAGTGAAAAACGTGACTTTTGATTTGACATTTCACAGTCATAAGTATGCGAAGACCCGTCGTCTCGCCTCTGGTTTGTTATCAAATTAAATCGAAAACAACCTGGTCTCATGCAATTTAAATTCATTTGGCTGCTGCAGCCGGGGCTGGCTGAGTTGGGACTTGCCTTCATCTTCATCGAACCCCTTGAATGTCATCTTGAATGTGGCTAAATGTCAAAATACATCAGCATCATCGTAGTCATCTTCGCCGCCTTTAATTGAGTCATTTGGACTGTCCCTGCCCCCCAGTCGCTCCATCTAAGACTTTCCAATACTGTTTAATACTATAACTAACCGAATGCATTCTCAATTCGTATTTTGCACTCTTGCGCAATAGCAAACCCCAGCAGAAACGGGTCTGGCCGATGCAGTAAGTATGAGACTAGGCTAAGAGTAGCTTCTTACCTGAGTCCCTCATCTTTAATTTTGTTTGCATGACTTAATATTCTCGAGTGTTTTCTGTAATGTATCCTTTACTAGCTTGAATTCCTTATTAGTTGTTTGAATTTCATACGAATTTTGGATTATTCTTTTTATACCCTTACGGGGTATTATAATTTTAGTGAGAAGTTTGCAAGTATAGATATTTTTGATCAGCATCACCATTCGAATTAGCCATGTCCGTCCGTCTGTCTCTCAATTTTTCATCTATCTGAATAAAACTTTCTTTCTATTCCCATTAGTATAAGAGTATATAAAGCTGTCATAGAAACGATCGAGACAAATTAGCAAGTTTTCGTTGTTTTTAAGAATATTGGAATATAACTAAATGATATGTTAATTTTTATGATCTTTTAATTTTATTTATACATTTTTATCTGCAAGGGTATGTGAACTTCGGCTTGGCGAAGTAAGCTTTCTTTCTTGTTAGATTTTGAAGTTGCATACATTGTTCCTTCCATATATTGAGTAACATATTTTTTTGTTATTACTCCAACTTTGCTTAATTAAAAACTAAGGTAAACTATTTCAAACAAGAAAGAAAGCTAACTTCGATAAACCGAAGTTTGTATACCCCTGCATTGAAAATCGATCCATTTTAGTAATGTTGAAAAAATATCGAATTTTGTACATTTTGTAAATTTTTCATTTACATGTAGAATTTTACATAATCATATAAATCGACCGATCGCTTCTATGGCAGCTATATGATATAGTTGGCAGATCTTAATAAAATTAAAACCTTAATTCTAAAACCGTAAACCGCTATATCTCGAAATTTAAAGAAATACGTTTAAAAACATATATTTCGCCATCATTCCTATGGCAGCTATAGGATATAGTGGTCCGATTTCGGCCGTTCCGACAAATATACTTCGTGCTAAAAAAATAAGACTATGCAGAAAATTTCAGCTCGATAGCTCAAAAACTGAGAGACTAGTTCGCGTAGAAACCGACAGACAGACAGACAGACAGACTGACGGACATGGCTAGATCAACTCGGCTGGTGATGCTGATCAAGAATTCCTATACTTTATTGGGTCGGAGATGCCTCCTTCACTGCGTTGCAAATATCATGGCAAAATTATAATACATTCTGCAAGGGTATAACAATATATTACACAAATCGTTGTTGTTATTTTCCAATATGCATGTTATAAACGTTACGATATTTGCATTGCATAATGTGATATTCTATTATATCTGATCAATTTTCATTCAAATCATTCGGGAACTGGTTGCCCAACCAAAGTCTGGCAATGCCAGAGCGAGGCTCCTAATGGCGGTTCACAGTCCTTTGATTTGTCATTAGCATTCGTACTTGTGCTCAAGTTACTCACTCGCTGTTGATCTGGCGCGATCAATCAGTGGGGCTTTTTTTTTGGGTCGGCCCACATTTGCACGCCCCGCTTGGCTTCATTAACCAGGGCCTGGGGGCGAGGCCACGCCCATGCCCCCCATCCGCTCACTCAAAATTCTGCACGCGCAGCCCCGAAAGCCAGCTTAGTACTACGCCCCTGACGACTGAAAGTCTCCCATTTGTGTTTTGTGTGTCAGCAGCGTCATGCGCGATGCATACATTTCCAGAATGATGTTTGGATTCGTTCTGAAAAATACCCCAAGAACAAAATTTGGGTGGGGCTCAGGCTTCGACGAAAACTTCTGGAACAGTTAGGCATGAGCCATGTTTGTATACAAATTATGATCTTGAATGAAATCTGAAATCAGCAAATAACTTTCATTGGCTGCATTAGTTCCAAGTCAGTAGTTGGCAGTGTTCAAGCCCTTTCCAACTGTTCAGTGACAGTTCGCCAGAATCCACATTAGCATATAGTTTCTTGTTTGAATCAATAGACCAACAACAGAAAATAACAATTCGCACAATTTGGAAGACAATTGTGACTCATTTAGTCACGATTTTTTACAATTGTAGTTGTTTGTTGTTATTTTTGCAAAAAAACGAAATCAAGAACCAGGCTGGCATTGATAATTTATGTTTGAATGTGTGCCTGTCCCAGATTGGGGCTTATACTACGTGGTCGGCTACTACGAGTAGCCAACGGGACTCTGGAGATCGGCTTTTCCACCAAATGGTGTTTTGTAATGTGACAAAAGTAGATCGCAGTTCGGCGATCGTGTGAGCCCGATCGCCAACGGGTCGTTAGAAGGTGCTACCCACTAAGACTGAACCCATTTCTGTCACTTAACTCCTCGGACCCATTGAAATTTATGTGAAAAACGTGTCGACTGACTTAACCTGATGAAAGCCTGACAGCTGCTGCAGACTGCAAACCGCAACTGCAACTGCAACTGCAACGGCAACAGCAATTGCTGCTACTGTTGCAACTTGCAAGTCTCTCGCTCATTCTCTCTACCCCAGCTATTTGAATACAAACGTGCGACTTTTCACATAAATCAATGTTAATGGCGCATTTAAACGACCCACCGCCGCCAACAACAACCACTGAAATCGCAGAGAATATCATAAAATGAAAAAAAGGAAAATACACAAGCCAGATTAATAAAATTAGCCAGCGTAATTGCAAACCAGACAGCCGGAGACCCCAAAAAGAAAAGAAAAAAATGAATATATAGACTAGAGTAGCTCGATCAGACCTCCGTGCAAGGGAAGTGGGAGGAGGTTTTTTTTTCGGCCAACTTTGTTAAGTTGTTGGATACTTTGGTACCGAGCCGAGTGAGTGGCCGGGAACTACCGTCTTACACATTTCGTTTCTGGGCCTTAGCTTTACTCTTTGTTATTTTATTGTTTTGTATACATTTTATGGTGTCAGCTTACAAGACATGATCGGGGCCGCTCGGGATCAGGAAAGAAGTCGGTATCTTAGGCGATACCAGAGGGTGCTACGGTCACTGACAAAGGTGCCTTAATTGAGGGTTCATGGAAACATTGAAGTCATCATCATTTTTTTTTTATTTACTAGCAAAAGGGCTAGCAATTATCAGCATCGTATGCTCATGCATCTGTGTTTGTGCATTTATGATATGAATAATTATAATAAAAATTTAATATATTGTCGAAAAAACTATACATTTATTAAGTTACCAATTATACATTATTGATTTTTAATTTTAATAATTTAATTTAACGTGATCTATTGTTTCTATTCATTGTTTTTAAACCAAAATATCGTGTGTAATCGCATATTGTGAATATTAAACATAAATCTTCCAAATTAAAATACTTCTGTCTAAGAGACACTTCTTACGGCTGGTAAGGTCTGAAATAGTAAAAGCCAAAATGCCACTAATACAGTTGAACTGGCCAACGTCATTAACATTAGTCATGGCTTATATATGTAAGCATGAATACCTGCTTGAGGTAAAGTTAACACGTGCGCCACATATACAGCGAAAAACTGCGATAAGCCAGCAACGATAAAAACCAAACACAAAAGGCTGGCTAAGAAAAAGTTGGCATTTTTTAATTAAGAACACATTAATTTTTATACCCTTGCAGAGGGTATTATAATTTTGCCATGATATTTGGAAAATGTAAAATTTACAAAATTCGATATTTTTTGAACATTACTAAAATGGTTAGATTTTCAATGATCCAATTGCAGAGCAAGGGTATACCAACTTCGGTTTACCGAAGTTAGCTTTCTTTCTCGTTTTTTTATGGAAGTGATAAGCGAGATATGATAACCAATTTTATTTTCTTTTCTCTTTTTCGCAACCGCAGTTTTTGAATAAATGTGTTTTGCAAATTAAGAACAATATATTTGGTTTTTTACTGCCTTTTCGTTATCAATCCGCAGAAAAATATTTACATAATTTGTTGTAGTTAATGTCATAATTATGTCATATATATTCCACGTATTCCAATCAATTAACATTGAAATGTTACTTTTTGAGTCTTATACAACATCATGATTATGAAATTTTTTTTACAACATATTAATATTTTCTCTCTTTCAACACTTCTTTAGGCATCGCGAAAGGTCTCTAAATGCGGATATTTGTTTGTGGCGCCAGACTGGGACTTCAGCAATCCATTGTACAGAACAAAGGTGAGTTTTATTGGTAACAGTGATTTCTGCTTCAGAAATCGAAAATTAATTAAATAATAGCTGATGTGCTAGAACTTTATCTTTTATATATAAATATTTAAAATATGTTCGTGTTTTCGCATATTGTAAGGTGAGCTCTAAAAAATAAGCAAATAGTTTAGAGATACTTGTTTGCTTTTCTCAAGAGTTTCGCGTCTGGCAAACCAGCTCGTCTTAAAGCTAAAAAAAAAAGTCACACTTCGAATGCATTAAGGCTAACTAAATTTCCGATGTCCACTTTCCCAAAAATGCCAAACCGCCTATCCCCCCTACAAGTAAATCCCATATAGCAAATTACCAGCCTTGTCCACCCAAAGAGGGTGCGGTAGGGTTGTCATGGGTGGCGGCTCAGAGGCGTTGGCGGGGTGGTGCGAAAAGCAGAAACACTTGACCAAATATTTGGCAGCATCTGGCGGGACAGAGGCGATTCGCAGCCACCGATTTGTAGCTTGGCGGTTCGCAAAGAAAGTGCCACTGGCTGGTGAGGCGGAGATAGGTAACCTGGGCAAACGGGAACGGCAATGGAAAGGGGAACGGGGAAAATTATGACAGTTTGCCTCCCGGTGCACTTAAAGAAAATTTTAATATAAACAACGTTGTATAATTTTTTATTTTTATTTGAATTAAAACTACTCAGAATTCACCGGCTGGTTGAATTACTATAAGTGAAAGCCTACAAACATAGAGCAATGCTTTTTGTAACGAACTTAGTTCGCTTACTGTGTTAAAGCTCGTAGAAATGTGAGCATAAATATAATTTTGTTGGACGGAAACAGTCTCCAAGAAAAGCCCGCCAAAACAGTTTAATTATAAGGCATATAATTAAACTGTTTTGGCAGGCTTTTCTTGGAGTGCATATACCGTCAGCTGATGACCAGCACCTGCCACGCCTCTCCCGCATCATATGCCCCATTCTTATGAGCTGGGGAACGGATGATAGAGGATGCAGGATGCAGGGTGATGGTTGGAGGATGGAGGCTAGTGGCTAGTCGACGTCGTCACTTCGCTCCCTGCCAGCGATTTTTATCTCGACCAATTAGTGAATAACGTAGCGACGTGGCGACAGCAGCGCTTCGTTAAAACCACAACGCAAACGTTCGGCGACATATGCAAATGGCTGCAAACAGTTACAGGCCTTGCCCCAATAGAGAGCAGCATCTGGTTGGTGATGGTGGCCAGGTGGCAGGTGGTGGTACGGGCGGAGAGGTAGATGTGTGTTGAGCGACGGCCAGCTCCGGCAACGACGCCGATGCTGATGATAATAATAAAAGTGTGCGCATGCGCAGAGCGCACTTCCTTGTTAACAACATAAATTTACGTATGTTTTTTAATAGATGGACAGGTATTTAATTGACATTTGTGCAGAAGCAGTCGTAGCTACTAACCGGATGTTGTGAGCTGACTGGAAAAACACGCAGATCCACGAAAGTCGGAAGGAGAGACAAAACGTTCATACAATTCCGCGAATTAAGGGCGGGGCAGATTGCGGTGCTGGAGCGGGAATGGAAAGAAAGTACATTTAGGCAATTAGCCACTAGAGACTTTTTTCAGCGAGCACTTATAATATGAAAGATGAAGATTTTCTTTATTATTTTACCGCATTCAATCGGTTACGTGATTTTCTTACGCAGATTAGGGTAAACATTTAATAATTCTTAGTTTGATCACTGTTTAGAAATTTTTATTTTTATTCTATTCAAGCTTTCTCCCCATCATTGTTGTTCTATAAAGAATCTTGTATCAGGGGGCCTAACCTACCTGACCGCTTGGGTAAAAAATCTTCACTTCTCGTTGTTATCAACTATTTTATTGTTAAACCGCGCCAACCTAAGAAAAATAGTTAGCTTACCCCAAATAGTTATAGGTTACCATAAACTAGTAGTTATTCATGTATTGATTCAACATTCCCCTATTAGGATTACATTTTTTAATTCTTACCATTATTTTATAACATTTTTGTTACAGTTAAACAATTCCTTATTATTTACTTATTTCATTGATCTTCCTAGCGCGACAAGCATGTTGTATACTTATAAATTATGGCACTAGTCACAGTTCCTTGTGAAAGATAATTTTTTATAACCTGAATTTATAGGGTTACAATTTGTTATTTAATCATATAAGCAGTATAGAAATCATATTAAATGGATACTCACATTTAAGAATCAACTTAACGACCTAGAATCGAACGGGGGTCTTAGAACTCATACACCGGCCGCCCAACGGGCGTTGTTTTTTCAAGTTCACTCAAACTCAAGATTTAGCCATTATGTTCAACAGATCGCGGTTGGCCAGAGCATAGAGCGTACGCTCAAGAAACCATAAGTTAAGGGTTTACACACTCTCGGTGCATTTTTTTTTTCTCTCCCTTATATATATATTTTTATACCCTTGCAGAGGGTATTATAATTTTGACCAGATGTTTGCAACGCAGTGAAGGAGGCATCTCTGACCCCATATTCTTGATCAGCATCACCAGCCGAGTCGATCTAGCCATGTCCGTCTGTCTGTCTATCCGTCTGTCCATATGTATGTCCGTCTGTCCGTTTGTCGGTTTCTACGCGAACTAGTCTCTCAGTTTTTGAGCTATCGAACTGAAATTTTCAGCATAGTCTTATTTCTTTAGCACGCAGTATATATGTCGGAACGACTGAAATCGGACTACTATATCCTATAGCTGCCATAGGAATGGTGGCGAAATTAATGTAAAATAAATTTTAACTTCTCTGTTTTTCAACGTATTTCTATAAATTTTGAGATATAGCAGTTTTGTATGGTTCTCGAGTTACGGTTTTAATTTCATTAAGATCGGACTAGCTATATGATAAGCTGCCATAGAAGCGATCGGTCGATTTATATGAAAATGTAAAATTCTACATTTAAAATGTAAAATTTACGAAATTCGATGTTTTTTCAAAATTACTAAAATGGTTCGATTTTCAATGATCCAATTGTAGACTGCAAGGGTATACCAACTTCGGTTTACCGAAGTTAGCTTTCTTTCTCGTTTTTTTTTGCTTTTATTTAAAAGACACATTATCGACAAGAATGGCTAAATTCTTTATTATAAAAACAATTTTAACAAAACATACAACTATTTTAATAGTATTTTTAACAACAACAAATGGTTAAATTACAATTTTTAATAGTAATTTTACATTTTTTGATAGAACTTTTACTATTTTAATAGTACTCCTTAAAGAACAACAAAAGACATGATAAGACAGAGAAAAAGTATTTTTTACTATTTTTCATAGTAGATTAACATAAAACATACTTTTGGTGTGTACACACTTGGGCAGAATAGCTATAACAAAATACATGGAAATCATTAAAATAGTATGTTACTATTTTTTTGATTTATTTTACAAATTTTTTTCTTTGATGTGTACGCACTTGACAGAAAACCAACAACAAAATACATGCAAAATTTCTACATAGTACTCGAACTATTTTTCTAGGTTAATTTTACATAGTTTTTTTTTGTGTGTGAGCAAATCCACAGCCTTTGGCTCTGGGTAACCCACAATCAGCTTGCTCCCTTTTCTCTGGCCCCAGTTCTTCCGGCCCCATTACAGGTTCAGAGCATTTACTATTGTCTCAAGCTCACCATTAGAGTCCATGCATTGATACCTTTGATTCTTCTGAACTATGTTAGAAAGGTCTCATAGTGATTTTATACCTTTAGATACAAGGGTAGGTAGATAACCATAGGGCGTTTAAAGGCATTATAACTTAGTATCAATAGAAAATGTATGTAAAACACAAATAAAGGAATGCTAATCCCCGTAAAAAATATATTTTAAATCAACTAAATTCGATAATGCAAATTAGCCATGTCTGTTTGTCTGTATGAACACCTAGATCTCAGGAGCTATAAGAGCTAAAAAATCAAATTGTGTGGCAAAATTCTGATATATTGCACCCAGATCAATTTGGTCTTCGAAATTGGCCTGCTACAGACTCTAAATCTCGTGTGTGTATAAAATAAATTTGTTTGTAATATATTTTTTTTTATACATAACTTAGCTGATAAGCTCTTTTTTTTTTTCGAAAAATGTAAACTTACAGCTAACTACGCTTATTCTGATATCCTCTCAGCCAGTAAGTAAACCAATTCAGGCCATTGCTCTCGCCGAAACTTTTTTAGCATTAATTTCCGTAATTTTCTCTGACAAGTTAAATGCTGCAATTTGGTATCTGATAATTTATCATATAACTTAATATTGATTACGATTATGAAAGGGCCGGCCAGGAGGAATGCAAAGACAAATTCTTGTGGCTGCTCCTTGCATCTTCCTCTCGCCCGTCGAGCACCATTCCCGCTCGCGCAAAGCGCTAGGAAACGGCAATAAACTTACGTCTTGAAATTATGCAGATTTTTATTGCCACGCCAACTTTTCTGCATACAAAGTGCATAATTTCCAGAAAGGAAAACCTGCTCGAGCGACTTCAGACGGAAAGTTGGACGGTTGGACGAATGGACACGTGGGCAACATAAGCGCTGGCTGAGCAGCAGCCGATAAGCTTTTGCCGGAGATGCTGGCTTGGCTTCCATCAGAGAATGAGCGGGGAAATGGGGAATATTTTCATAATGACGACTTTTGCGTGAAGAGGCAATGCGTGGAAGCCTTGAGCGATGCTGTTAAGCAGGGGAGTTCAATGTACTAGTACAGCTCCCAAACGGAGCCACCAAGCGGAAGTGTTCGTCTCGGAGCGGTGTAGCAGTATTGGCAGCACAATCAAAAGCACTGTTAGGTACTATCGAAAACGATGAAAACTTAAATTTTATCAATAAATTAATAGTATAACTTGAAAACAAGAGACTTATGTTATGTTATTAATCGTATTAATACGATCGATATTTTCTTCGATGTATCCACCTCAACTGGACCTGATAGTGAAGTTTATAATCCCAATCATCATGCTCATGCTGGTTCCCGTTTCAGAAATGCTCCTGATTGACAAGTTTGCCAGGAGTTGCCCAGCGACCACCAGCTAGTAGGAGCTGCTGCCGGCAGACTGGGGCTTATTAATTAAACCAGGAAGTGCCTTCGGTCGGCCTCCACGGGCAATCTGCGACTGCAGCTGGGAGATCTTGAAAAATATTTATTAAAAATTATGCACGCATTAGCTGGCCTCTTACTCTGTCGGTCTTCCTGGGTTTTATAAAGGAAGTGTTTTGGCTTGGTGGGCGATTTACCCGAAATGCCGCATATTAATTTTGTATATCTACCAGTAATAGCTGAGATTCGCGGTCGGGCTTAGACCCAGACTCGGTTTATTGTCTTTTAATGGTAAAAAGAATCTGCTGTAAACATAAGCAACCAACTTTATACGGTCGTCCGCTCTCTTTCTATCTTTGTAAAGCGACATGTCTGTATATGGATGAGTTCCATTTGGTTTCCATTTCTTTTCAACGCCCACAGTGTGCGTAGTCGTTGGTAATATCCTCTCAAAACTATTTACAAACGCCCGAGGAGGAGGCCGAGGGAGGGAACACGAATTAGAATATTAACTGAAAATCGTATAATCGAAGCAAATTCATTAGTCGCAATTAACGGAAGATAGAAATGGATTGCGTTCGCTACGGGCTGCAAACGTCAAAGTGTGGGCGAAGCTGTGGATACACAGAACGAAATATAAATACCAGATAATAGGCGTAATAATACAGTATTTTGACGTAAATATTATAAACATGAAAAAACTTAACAGTATTTACTTATCATAACCATTAGAATGCGTATTTATGACAGATATTTTGTTCACAAACAATAAGTGCGGCGTCTGGGAAAACGTTGATCGTTCATTACTCAACGAGACGGTTCAGGTTAAATTAGAAATTATTATTTATTATAAATTATTTGATATTTATTTGCTTGCTAATTGTGTGATGATGATAGAGACTTAACTGAAAATTCATTCCATTTCCATTTGAAGAAAAAAGAGGCTAATTCAGGTTAAATTAGAAATCAAATAAAAACACCTCTTAACGAGGTGAGATTAAAGTGACGATGGCACATTCAACTCCAAAAACTTCTGATACCAAATTTTGTGACGATTAATAGTTATTTTAACAAAAATATTTAAAAAGTTTTCACTTAGTTTCAAAATCGGCACGCTGCCTATTTTGCCATTTTAAATTTTTCAGCTAAGTGCCGATTTAAGAAAACTTCAAAAATTTAAAAAAAAAAATTACTTTTAATTATAAATTCTTTAATATTATATTTAGATAAATAATGTCAAGGCAAAGCAATTATCATTTCAAACTACCTTTCAAACGACATATAGCACGTTTCTGTAGCTTTAGTCGTTTAGAAGTTATGGGCGCGGAAAATCTAGCTTTTTTAGCGGTTTTCCCGCCAAACTAGCGGGAAATCGAAAAAGTTGTAGAACAAAAAATGTTCAGCTCGAGCTGTTTAACAAAATAAAAGTAGTACCATGACTTTAAAACAAAAAAATCGACACACAGACAAACAAACAGACAGACAGACAAACAAACAACAGGACAAACGTTTTCATTTCGGAAAGGCCGTTGAAATCTTGTCTATTGAATATCTTTTGAACGGAGTATCGGATCAGGATGATCGAGGTGTCATTCGACGCGTATTTAAAGCTAGATCACAACAACATTAAAAATTTTGGGATTTTTGCTCCACCGGCCCCAATGGCTCCAATTTTCAAAATTTTCAATTTCGCCCTTTCACTTTAATTTCTCCCAAACTAATCCGTTTTTGAAAAATCTTAGTATGCAGTTTCAAAGAGGTTTACAATACCTTTCGATTAAGATATAAATGGTTCTGATCGGACTATCGTAGCAGATTTTCAATTCTACG
>VNJO01012716.1:0-32014 GCA_008042535.1 Drosophila tani | reverse complement strand
TGTCCGCCTATGTTGGACGATAAGTAAACATCATGATAAAACCAACTAAAATCAAAGATTACGGTACAGTGAATACTGGAGTGAAGGTTATTATAAATTGCTAAATATATCTATAAGAAAGCCAGGGGGTATTTGATTTGTTTACCAAACTAATTCAAGTTTGTTTACTTGACTTTGAATTTCCGAATATTTTTATTTCAACTTATAAACAAACGGAAAAATCAAGGAATTCGCTTAACAACTTTCTGCTTTCATCAGCTTAGTTGCATTAAAATTCCTGAATGTAAAACAAATAGTGTTTTTAGCTCGCCATTAACTATTTAGCACCCGAATCAAGACAGCAATTTTGTTGTTACAAATTTGCATTTGCTCGAAAGTGGCATGCCTGTGGCAAAAACAAGTTCGACCTTAACTTTCCCACCTAATCAGGCTGAAGTGAGTTTATATTTCGCTTATGATTTCATGGCAACAACCCAACCGCAGTAAGCAAACCAGAATTGCGCTCCTAATTGCCGCGAAAGTCGGACTCCCCCGACACCGACACTTCGAGGGGTGCAGTGTTTATTCCAGAAATCGAAAGCTGCTTCCAGCTGTCAATAGGTTGGCCCTGTGCCAAAACATTTCTAATGCCAGCTACCAAGCGCTCAGCAAATCAGCTGCTGTCGGCAAACGATTTAGAATCGATTCCAGTGCGCAACAGAGACGGCTTGAGGAACGGAGCGAGAGGGAAGGCAATCAGTTAAGGTTAACCCTTTAGGGGCCCAGGTGGGGTGTTCTGAGAGAATATTAAAACGATGAAGCCTAAGTCATTGAATTGTTAATAAAAATAGGCAATATTTAAGTGGCTCTTGAAGGTTTTACAAAATGTTTATAATATCAAATGAAATATAAGCACCTTATTTAAATATTTATAAATCATATACATATCTACTTACTTAACTACATAAATACGGTTTTAAAAAGATAAACAGAAATTAATAATATTTTCTGAGAAACTAGCTACCTTAAACTGAATAAATTATTTATTTAAATACTAATTTTAATGTTCTAAATTTTTAAAATACATTTAAGTAACCAAAATAAGTCAGAAAAGTACAAAAATAAAACCAACCATTTTCCAACTTACCACAAATTAAATAATTAATTCAGTCAAGCCTAAAGCTGTTATAAATTTAATGTTCTGCATTTTTTTAATTTATTTTAAAAACCACATTAAATCACTTACAATTTTCTTAGCCAATAAATTCATTAACTCTTTTAAAGCTGACCCAATCGACACAAAGGGTTAAAGTCTTCGGCAGAAACTTATCTGCGAAGCGTTTTTTTCCGTATTTCCAGGTGTGCTAGAAGCTTTCAAAGCTTCGGCTTCAGTTTGACATTAGAACTTCGACTTTGACGTTGTGTGTCGATCGAGCGAGAGCTATATACCGTGGCTATAGCTATCGGAAATTACACTGCACTACACAAAACTCGGGTTCGGAACTGTAGTGAATATACCCCTCAGTTGTGGTTTCCGAGTCGCCGATTGATTTTGCCGAAAACAAAAATAGCAACCGGTGTTTGTGTGTGTTTCGTTTTTCTTTTTTCGTTCTCCTTGTGCCCCCCCAACTCTCTGTGTGTGTAAACTTCAGGAAAAGCAGCGGGAAAACCGGCGAAAACTGACGCAATAGGCCAAAGTTGATGTGTTTGTTTACTACCACTTCGACTTCGACGACTGCGACTACTGTTATTAACGAAAACGTTGCCAATTACGCGCCAAGTTTGCCACTTGGATGCGAGTCTGAGATCATTATTCGATTTTAGAATATTCAGCAGATAAGACAGCAGGCCGCCGGCGGCAACGCGGCGTATACGTTATGTGGCCCACTGTGCACCGCCCGGCAGACAGTGGGCACATCTCCTTGGCGGCGGCAACTGCACTTTTAATTCAGTTGGCTCACGTTCGCGGCCTTTGATGCAACGGTTTCGCCGACGCCGATGCCGATTCCGACGATTTGCGATTAATTGGGGAATTAAAAACTGTAAGAACGTGACGTCAGTTAAGAGGGTTCGATGTACTTGTTGTAGTTGCCGTTGTTGCCTTTGGTGGGTGGCTTCATAAATTAATTTACTAAGCACATTGTTTGTGTTAACTCAGTGTGTGTGTGTGTTTGTGTGTGTTGTGTAAAAGGCAAACAAACAATAAGTAGGGAGAGAGAGGAAAACAGACATGTGCCCAGCTCGTTATGGGAGAACAAAACGCTCGGAATAAATATAAGAAGAAAAAAGCAAAGCGTAAACATGGCAGGCCCACAAGACTCTCAAAAATCTATGCTAATTAGCAGCCATAACAATAACAACAAGCGGCGAAGAAACATACTGTCTATATATATATATCTGTATCTGTATCTGGCTCTCTGCGCGAATGTATCTCGCTCTCGCCACGAAAAACAAGAAGGCCTAAGTGCAAAGCCAACAAATCAGCAGGCAGCCAAACATACTCGAAATACCCTGAAAAAGCTAAAATCCAAGTGACAAATAGTGAATGCTGAGTGAATGGCGAGTGTGTGGCCGAAGAGCAAGCATTGTTCAGGGGATTTGGGAAAGAAAATTGCCAGTGACCTCCTCGGGGAATTCTGAAAGTGTTGGTGAAAGGAAAAGTTCGAGAGGGGCAACTAGAAATTCGAAAGGAGAGAAATGTGGAATTAATTAATTAAAGCAGAAATTCATTAATCACAGTCATTCAACAACTAGCTGTTCAAGGTGCTTGTGGCTATTGTTATCGAACTTTGAACTTTAATTAGCCAATTATTGAACTTTAAACTTTAATTATCCAATTATAGAAATTTATTAAATTAATTCTATCAAATCAATCACTTTTTTTTATATTATATAGTAATATTTTAAAGGGTATTGCATTGCAATCATTTAAGATCTTTTTTATTCAAAGTAAAGTCAATTTAAATCTTCTAAATATGTATGTATTTGCACAAACCGGAAGAAGACTGTATATTTTTTGTATTCAAGCTGGTAATATATAAACAAAATGTTGTGTATATTTTTCTATATGGGTATTTGCACAAGCTTCTTTTAAACTTTGACGTCAAACCTTTTAAAAATATCCCTTTTATATCTAAAAGCGCTTTAAGTAATTTCTTCTTTAATTAAATACATTTTATTTAAAAGCTGGCATACTCGTTTATAGATATTTAACAACTGAACTATTCTAATTCAAAGAAGAATTCTTATTAAAAAATATTTGTTTGTTCCCAAGAACTTAAAATGGAAACTTTGTTGCCCAAACTCTTAATGAATGACTTCTTTTGATCACTGCCTTCTGGCTTATTAAATTTCCCAAGAACCTCACTGCAATGGGACTTCTCCCAGCTCTTTTTTTTCGCAAAACGCCCCACATTTCTTAATCAGAAATGCAAAATGTATCAGCGATAGGCCCCGCAAAGATAACTGAAAATGTGCGCTGCTCTACAGCAAAGAAATCGATTTCTATTTGTTGATATTGTTGATATTATGGAGCAAGAAGCACAGAGAAATAGAAGCGACTACATTAGTTCCACAGATAGCGGCTACTTCGAAGTACGTCAGCGATAGAACCAAGCGAACGAGGCCCAAACGATCCGAACGGAAGCCGAAAGCAATTGAGTGTGGGTTCCGTTTGGAGGGTGAAGTGACCGTTTTAGTGTCTTCCTAATTGGGAACCCGGGGCCTGTGCAGTCTGTCACACTGTGCAGAAACCGACGATTGCATAATCCCCGGGCAGAATAACCCACTTTCCCCTGCCTTCACTTGCCTGGTCTGGCACCTCAGACACACAGACTCAGACCCTCGGGAATTACTTCGTAAGTTAATGGAGGATGATGAGGCTGAGCCTGGTGGCCAGACAAGAGAAATTGAAAGCCATTAAGTACCTTTAAAAATAAAAGCGGCATACTACTAACCGCATGGCCCACTGGGATGATACATATGCTATATATATATATGCTTGTGGATATATGTATGCTGTTTCAATTATTCAAGAGTACGGCGCAGGCAGCAGATACGTAGTGACCACAAAAATCAAAAGAAATTACGCACGAAAAATATCTTGAAAATGCCATAAGTTGTATATAGATACACACAGCACAGACTCATCAGATACAAACACAGGCACAGACTCACACTCGAACTGTGGCAAACTATTTCCGTATTGAGTTCTCTTCCTCGATGCCCTGCATCAGATCTATTTGGGCATATTGCACGGTGGCAAATTATTCAAACTATGAGATCATTTGAATTAAAACATTTCAAATTGCCAGCTAATAGTTTACCTCCCTTAAAGTGACCTCTAAATAATTTATTTCCACCTTAATGCCTTACATCTCTCACTGGGAAAACATTTATCAACCGAAATTTAAGCCAAAAAATGTTGGTGCCAGATTTTTCAAATGATATTTTCGGGCATTTAAACGAGAATATATTTCGTTGGCTTAAATTCCACAAACAAATTATGAACGTGTTCCAAAAACATTCTCTAATATTTATGGATGCGCCAAATATATTTTCGAAACGAGCATTTCTTTTCGTTTTCATTTGGTTTTATGTTTATGGGTTTGTTTGGCTTTTTGGAAATTGCATTGACCTAGAAGTTATATTGTTTTTGCTTTCGGGATTCTCGAACTCTTTGGAATACCCTGCAGTCTCTCTTACACTCTCTCTCCCACTCTCTGTATCTCTGTTTTCTCTATTTCTCTGTGTGTATTTTGAAAATGAGCATCATTATGAATTCCCGATTTGTTTTTTGTGTGTATATTTTCAAATACGTGCCTCTGTGCATCGGCAGAGAGTGTGTGTGCGAGCGAGTGTGGGCGATTGGGGAACGGGCTCCCGGCTGAGATCGTGGAAGCCCATGGCCCATTCCTGGTCCGTCGGTTGCCAGCGCCACGAGGAGCGGGAAACGCGATCCGATTTTCTGCTTTTTTTCGAGTCGGAAGTCGTACGCCGAACGAGAGCGAAAGTTCACTTATTCGGTTGTGATTTTAGGAAACGCAATTTAATTTGGCCCAAAACAATCAAGAGACAAAGGCGCGAAATAAAACCGAGAAAATTAAAGCCGAAAACATAACGATTTCGGACGCGTGCCAGGCGGCGGGCGGAGAGATGTATCCACCACACATATAATATGATTTTCCGCTCGCAGTGCTCTTTCTTTTCTTTTTTTATTTATTTTTTTTCTTTTGCGGTTTTTGCCGGCTGTTGTCGTCGTCGTCGCGAGCTGAATGCCGGCGGTTCTCCTCGACTCTCGACTCTCGGTTCTCCTCCGTTCAGTTCTGCTTGAGTTTCTGGCGACGAGTGACACACACAGAGGGCACTAGCAAATAAACGACAAACGAAAAACGAAACAATTCTTAGTTCTACATAGATTCTGCCTGATTAGGAGACACGACAAGAAGCGCACACAAATCTACACAAATCTACACAAAATCTACACAAAATCTACACAAATCTTGCACTCACACTGCATTAGCTTAAATCGAGGCAAAGTGACGTAGACGATGCCCAATAACCGCAATCGCAATCGCAATCGAAATCGCAACAAACGCAATCGAAACCAAAATCAAAATCAAACTCAAGCTCAAAATCCAAGCCAAAAAGAGGAGGATATCCAGCAGGAAGAGGGGGAGGAGGAGCAGGTGCAGGATTCGCAACCAGAGGTAGCTGAGTCGTCCTCTGCAGATAATGATAATGGAAATTCTGGCAACGTTTCAAATGGGCCAGCAGAAAGTCATAATAATAGCAGCGAAAAAAGTGAAAATGTTGTTATTTCCGATGCGAGTGTGACGAACACTTTGGTGGAAAACCAAGAAAAAACGGAAAGTGAGGAAAATTCAGCAACACTCATCCAAGAAGAGGAAGCTCTAGCCGAAGAAATGGGTGCCAAGAACTCGAAGCATCAGAAGGAGAGGTCCGCCAAACGCGGGAATGGAAAGGCCGAGGAGGAGCAGGTGCGACCTGGGCCCACGATTATAAGAAGGCCGCCCGGCAGTCCGCGACAGGCCAAGGTCATAGTGCACAGGGTTGTAAGAGAGGAGGATCAGGTAGATGGTAAAGCAGAGATCCTAAAAGAGAGTGGAGCCTCGAAAGTGGAGCAAGAAGAGGTCAAGGTGGTTCAACCAGAGATTAGAGTCTCCAAGGAGCAGAAAGTGGAGGTCAAGGTGGCGGAAGAAGAGCAGCAAGAAGAGTCAGCAACTGAGCAAGTTCAGGAAGCGAGTCCTATTGAGATTTTACCTATTCTTCAAGAACCTGAAGAAAGAGGAGAGTCACCTAGGGAAGAAACTTCCAAGGAGCCACCACAACAGCAACAGGAACCCAAAGAACCAGAGCAGTATGTGCTGCAGCTCCAAAAAGCCATGGAATTTGTGGAAAATGCACATCAGCAGCATGTGGCTCTGGTGCAAGATCATCGAAAGCCCGAAGAGGAGAAGAGCTGCTAGTTCAAACTGAAGCACAAGAGCAGCAGAAATTAAAGGATAAATCACAAAATCGGAAGGATCAGGAAGAAAAGGAAGCACAACACCTTCAAGAACCAAAAGAACCACCGTTTCAAGTAGCAAATTCAGAGAAAATGCAGCCACAAGCTAAAGCTGAAGCTGACGCTCCCCCGCAGATCATAGAAAAAATCCTAGAACATCTCCAATTTCAAGGAAAGCAACAAGAGATTACCCCTAAGCCAGTGATGGCTCCTCTTCCCCAAAAACCCCAGCACACCTCCAAGGTAATCATCCATCAGATACGCCTCGAGACCGATGACGAAGAGCGTTCTCGCAAGGGCAAGCCCACCATTGAGGAAATCAGCAGCACTCCTGGCTCCCTCTTAGGAACCCTTTCGCCTCCGCCTCGCTATCTCGTTGAATCCCCCAAGAACGTGTCCAGCGGAGGGCAGTTCTCGCGGTTCGCCCGCGATGTGCAGATCCAGGAGCTGGAGCTGACCAGCGACTGCAGTTCCGGTGAGTTCAACTCGCTGCAGTCGCCGCTCGTCTGCGAAGTGGACTCGGAGTCGGAGGGATCAACAGCTGGAGTCTTGGGGCCGGAGCGATCGCCGTCGGATCCGCCGCTGCCGTCCAGCAGTGGCAGCCGAGTGGAGCAGCAGGAGCAGCTGCGTCAGAAGCGCGCCCAGAAACGGAACGCTCTGGAGTCGCACTTCCTGCCGCAGCTGCTGAATCCGCGCTACCTGGACAGCATCCTGGAGGAGAATGGCGAGACGCAGTTCAGGAATCCTACAGCTGCCGCCACAGCATCCTCCTCCGGAGGAAGCGATCAGGCGGGGAATCGCACGCCCAAGCTCAACGAGACCTTTCCCAAGAGCCAGTTGGACTTCAGCCGTCGGCACAAGCGGCGCGAAGAGGCGCCCACGCCCCTCAAGCTGGAGACCAAGTTCCTGGAAGAGCCCAGCGACCTGGAGAGCTGCTCCCGCCTCCAGAGCACCCTGTCCCCCCAGTCCGAGGACGCCGAGCTGGTGTACCTCAGCTCCTCAGCCTCGAGCAGCGCCTCCGATCTGATGGAGCTTGAGCTGGAGCAGGCAGCAGCCTTGGCACAGCGGGCTCTTGTCGATTTGGACACGGATGCCAGCCGGTTGATCCATCGACCGGATGACGAGATGAGCAGCACCAGCACCACGACGGCGGACAGGAGCGAGACGGAAGCGGAAACCGAGGCGGAGACGGAAACGGAGACCGAGAGAGAGGCGACCGAGAGCCGCGAGAGCACACCTGTTAACGCGCTCACGCCCACGCCTGCGGCAGCGGAGAGAGAGCCACGATTGGCAAGAGATTCGGATGCGGATACAAATGTATCTGGCGGATCGTCGGCCAGTTTCGGGGCAGCGTCTGCGCTGGCGGCCACGCGCGAGGAGTTCGTTCGCAACATGGACAAAGTGCGCGAGTTGATCGAGATGACGCGGCGCGAGCAGGAGCAAGGTGAAGAAGACACGACGCCGCGATCGCAGTCGCCGCCGCCGGTTCCCCCGCCCCCGCAATACACCGCTCCTCACGTAGATAGCACCCAGTACACACCCAGTTCCAACTCCTCCTACCAGCTGCAGGTGCAGCTGCTCCGGCAGGAGTCCAACGACTCGCACTGCTCCGACAGCACCACCCACAGCCAATGCACGGCCATCAACCTGGCCAGTCCCCCGCTTCCACACAGCCCACAGCCACCCACGCCTCCCATCCGCCAGAAGCCTGCACCCGCCACGCCCCCAACTACGCCCAATCCCCAGCCAGAGCCCTCAGAGCTTTCAGTTGCAGATCAGGACCAGGACTCCGATACGGACGCCATCAAGAAGTTGCGTCTGCTGTGCACCGAGCAGCTAGCGTCCATGCCCTATGGCGAGCAGGTGCTGGAAGAGCTAGCCACCGTGGCCCAGAACATAACCGATCAGTCGGATCACACCAGGATGCCCTATCCCATGCCCCAGCTGCCGCACATCAAGGAGCTGCAGCTATCCCAGTCGGAGACAGGCAAGTCATCCTCCGCCTGGCTGGGTTTGCCCACTCAGTCGGACCCACAGCTGCTCGTGTGCCTCTCCCCGGGTCAGAGGGAACTCCTGGATGCCCAGACCCAGCCGGATGAGCTGCTGGATGCCCACCAGAAGTTTGTGGAGCGTCGCGGCTACCATGAGCTGAGCAAGGCCCAGGTGCTGGAGCAGGAGGAGTTGCAACAGCAGGAGCAGCAGCAGAGCGAGATGCTCAAGACGGCGGCCATGATGCGAGAGTTGCGCAAGAGCCTGTCGCCCTCGAATGTGGACGCCGCTCCGCCCCCAGTGCCGCCGCCGCCGGTGCCGGTGAAGAGCGCCGAAACGGCGGCCAAGGCGAGCGCTAATGCTAGTGCCAGTGCTCATCCAAACGCTAAAAGAGATGACGCAAGCGGGCCAAAACAGAAGATCGGCGGTGAATCGTCATCGCTTGAAAATAAACCAAGGCGAGCAGCTGATCCCATTGAACAGCATCAGCAGCAGTCGGCAGAGCACCGCCAGAGCAGCAGCACCATTAGAACGGCAGAGACCATGACCAGTTCCACAGCCACCAAGTTCCCCACGCTGGACAACATGGAAAGCGAGCTGGCCAGGATGTTTCCACCCCAGCACAAGGCGCAGGATATCTTCGAGGAGCAGCGCAAGCGCTTCTCCAACATTGAGTTCCCGACTAGCCAGCCCCAGAGCCAGACGAAGCGCTACTCGAACATCGAGACCAGCAGCTACGAGTCCAAGAAGCGACTGGAGAACGGCCAGGTGGTGTACGATGTGAGCAGCTCCAGTCACGAGAAGAAGCAGGAGGGGGATCCACCCAAAGAGCAGCCTCCGATGGCACCGCCCATCCCTCCGCCGCCCATTATGTCAGCGGCAAAATTAAACGGTGGCGGCAGCGGCACCTTCATTGATGGAGACATTAAAAATAGCCAGCCGCCGAGAGAGAACGGCAGCGGTGGAGGTGGCAACGGTACGTATGAGGAATTTCGGCAGCGTGCCAAGGCCGCCGTGGATGCCATTGGAGGAGATCAGCAGCAACGACAGCAGCAGCAGAACGGCTTGGATCACGACCGCGTGTTCAAGGACTTCGACCGGCTCTCGCAGCAGATGCACGCAGAGCTCCAGACCACGCGGGAGCGAAGGGAGAAGTCCGCCTCGCTGTACGATCTCAGTGGGCTGACCAGGCCCTCGGTGGGCCAGCAGAAGCTGGATGAACTCCAGAAGCGACGCCATGCCCACATGCAGGAGCTGGAGAAGGAGATCGAACGCTCGGCCAGGTCGCGTCAAGAGCGCCTCTCTTCGGTGCCCCGCCAAATGGAGGCCACCTCGCCGCACACCCATGACATACCCATCGAGATAGAGCCCCGTTCCCGCCGCGCCGAGTCCATGTGCAACCTAAACGAGCCACCGCCGCGTCCCCACACCACGGTGGGTCACTACAGCCACCCGGTGGGGCAGGACGACTGGTCGCAGTACGCCAGCGACCTGGGCTACTCGGAGAACATAGCGCGACCCTTTGCCCGCGAGGTGGAGATCTGCTACCAGCGCCAGAATCAGAATCCCAATCAGAGAACTTCCCATGGCATCCGGGCGCCGCGACTCTCTGCGAGCACCAATGACCTGAGCAGCTCCAGCCAGTACAGCTTCGATAGCTTCAATGCCTACGGCGGACGCAGAACCCATGCTCCCATGCTGAACCAGGCGCAGCAGCCCCAGCAGCGACCGCACTACGGCAGCTGCTACTCCATGATCGAAAGGGATCCCAATCCCAGGTACATCAGCACCACCTCCAGGCGGGGAGTGAGTCCGGCGCCGCCACCACCACCGATGCAGCAGCAGCAGCAGCAGGTGCCGCCTCCCGCCTACGATCGCCAGCAGAGGAGGGCCTCCCTTCCTAGGGAGCTGCACGAGCAGCAGCTGAAGTACATCCTGTCCAAGGAGGAGGAGCTCAAGCTGGAGGTGGAGCGACTGCAGCAGGAGCGTCGCCGCCTGATGGAGGAGATGCAGAGGGCTCCTGTTCTCCCCGCACCCCAGCGAAGGGAGAGCTACCGGCCGGCTGCCAAGCTGCCCACGCTCAGCGAGGACGAGGTCTTCCGCCAGCAGATGGCCGAGGAGTGGATGAACAAGGTGGCCGAGCGGGAGGAGCGGCGCCAGCACAAGATCATACGCATCTCCAAGATCGAGGACGAGCAGGACCACTCGGCCGTGGACAGGGCCACCATAAGCGACGAGTTCCTGGACCGCGTCAAGGAGCGGCGCCACAAGCTGGCCATGCCGGCGGACAGCGATTGGGAAAGCGGCGCCGAGTCGCAGCCGCAGCCGCACTCCCAGTCCCAGGCGGAATCCGATGTGGAGGCGCCACCAGTGCGCATACTCGAGGGCCAGGCAGAGGCCAATCTTCGCCAGCTGCCGCGTCACCTGCGGGAGTTTGCCAAGTTTTCGACGAGCGAACAGCTACCGGATGGCGGCCAGATGGAGCGTCACGAGGAGCAGGAGCGCCGGGAGGAGGCCACGGACAACTCACACAGCAGTGCCAGCAAGAAGACGAGCATCGTCAAGACGTACAAGGTGTCGCGGCTGCCGCCTTCCGTCCAGGGTGAGTTTCCCGGCCAGCTTTCCGAGGGAAGGCGCGGTCGCTTCTTGAGGGAACGCTCGCATACGGCGCGGCTCGTGAGTCATAACATCCCTCTGGAACTAACCAGTAACAGCTCATCGCCCGACTCCGACTCCCATCCCGGTTGTGGTTCGCCCTCGGCGAAAGGTTCCTCCTCCTCTTCCTCCAACCCTCCATCCACCTCAATCCCATCCTCGGCACAGTCCCCTGCACCACCGCCCAATGATCCTTCACCTGGCATCCTGGGCACCGCTTTGCTGCTGGGTTTGTCCCTGCTGACTGCCTGGAACAAGTTCAGCTAGATCACAGCTCCTCCTCCTGCTCCCACTCACTCACTCCCAAAACAGATCCCGCATTATGCTACACTTCCATCGGTAGTTCTTGGAATTGATCTGGAATATTATCATTGAGAAATTGTTCTTTCCATCCGATTCATGTACAAATTTTATGTAAATTTCGATCTGTTAACATCAAATTGAAAATATTTTTTCGTTTTTCTATAAGAAATCTATGAAGATTTGAAATCACTTGAAAAAGTGTCTAAAAGTATGCAGTATTTTAACCTATGTACTGTTTTTGAAGCATATTTTTAGGTTTATCTCTGGGAGATTTCCAAATCTCTTTGGTTTTGAAATTCCTGGAAAAAAATACGCCTTAAAGTATTCCACGCTTTATGGGACTAAGGTTTTTAAAGGATTATTTTAGGCTTATTTTCAGAAGATTTAAAAAATCTCTTCTGATCTTAAATCCCTTTAAAAATTATGCTTTAGGGAAATAAAGTTTCCACTGCATACTTTTAGACACCTATTTCGTGAGTATTTAAATCTCTGAAGATTTCTTTGACATCCATTGGTGATTGGCCATCCCGCTCACTCAAACACACTCACATTCACACTTCCGTCTCTTGGTGTTGTCCTATCTCTCTCTTTTGTATATTTCTATCTCTCTCTCTCTCTTCCGATTGTTCATTGCTCGCGAAATCCTATTGCTCCCTCCACACAGACGAGGCCACAGAACCCAGGAGCAGCTGGACAGAAACAGATCACTCCTCCGCCGGCAAGATCGGTGGAGATCTGAACGAGTTCTTCGCCGGCTCGCCCTTCCGGTCGAAAATCTTCGAAGAGTTCGACAAGTACTGGCGTAACTTCGGGCACTCCGCACCCAACACTTTCTAGGCAGAACCACAAACCGAATGCTTTAACCCGCGCCCACCCTTACCCCTGACCCCATCCCTGACCCCACCGGCAGCTGCATGCCGCATCTTCCCCCCAAAGTCAGCTCATGATATATATATATAAACTATGTCCAAATTTTGTTTGTGAAACCTTGTTAAATGTTCGAAACACATTAATGATAATATCTTAAACCAAATAGCAATAAAAAATGAAAACGAGAATTATATTTAGTGTTGTTTAATGTTTAATAAACGAAATTATTTGATTAACCAAAAGTTGTTTACTTGATTTGAGTATTTACGTTGCATTCATTCTCGATTCTTGTACTATATACTCTGCATGCGATTTCCATCTATATAGTTGTCTTGTGATCTGTCCCGAGAGAGAGACGATGTGCTTGAAAACTAATCCATATTTGTGTGTAAAAAAATACGAGATTAAGATGTCAGACAGAACTGGATAAATTTTCAATTTAAAAACTAAATTATAAAATATTTTCTCATTAAATTCATTGGGAAATTAAGTAAAGTGGATCTGTCTGATGGCTCTCCCTTGCTCTGTAATTAAGTAATTGCTTAATCTATGCTTAAGTTAACTTAAGAAATCATTTGGCTTTGTAATTCGCTAGCTTCTACGCTTAAGTCTCCACTGAGGCTCTGTGCTCAAATGCCCTCCTAAAAGGGGCTGCAATCGGCTTAATCCAACCGCGGCATCGCAATCCAAATCCAAATCCAAATCCCCTCGAGATCCCCTCCCCGGGCGGCTTATCTGCCGCTCAAGAATCTTAATCAAACCGAAGAAACGAGAACGAAAAAGTAAGAATAAGACAAGAGACTCGCCAAGCGAAAGCGAAATTGCGATTATGCGGAAATTTTAAATTAATTCCATTCAATTGCATGGACACAAAGTGCAGTCCGACAGACGATCCGTTTGTTTCAAATGGAATTACGGAATCGGGGGCAATTGAGCTAGAGCAAGTACACAGCGAAGAAAATATAAAGACAAGCTTTTAAAATCTCATATGAAAATATATAGAAATAATAAAATCATTTTTTAATCAAAGCAATATTTAAAGAATTCAAAACAATGCTTTTTTCAGGAATATTTAAAATTTTAAAAATTATCTGAGCTCTGTTTGACACAAATAATGATCAGAAAATTTGAAATGAGTCAAGACCTTGCTTGGAATATTTTGTTTTCTCTATGTACGAGCCAATGTGCATGCAGACAGTGGGGAGCTCGACGTCCAGAAGATGCAAAACCGATTCTAACCGAATGCTATCGTTCAGACAGAGCCACCACGTCCGAGGCGGAAGCATCTCCTCCGTTAGAGAGAGCGGGAACGGGCATAGGGATGGGTGTCCGGCTGCGACCACGCCCGCCCAAGCAGACGCGCTTCCTGCTCAATGCCCAGCAGCTGCAGCAGCAGCGCCAGCGACGCAGCTGGTCCGAGAGCGATCTGCTCAAGGAGATCGACAGCGAACTGCAGCTGGCCAAGGGCTTCCTCTACGCGAATGGTGTGTCAGAAAGAACCCATGGTCCCGCTCCTCCTCCTCCCTTACCCATCCATGGTTTTAACCCCCTCTATTGATATGTGCATGAAATTATGTCAAGTTTATTTTTAACCCTCTGCCATTTATACACGTCGAATTTTGCACACCTGCCCGAAAGTAGGCAGCGAAATTCGCAGGTACTGTTTCAGCGTAGATTGCGTATACGACGTGAGGGCTTCTCGCGGCCACTTGCCAACACATATATACATATTTATCTCGATCTCGATCTCTGCCTGTATCTCTATCTGCAGTGGGTCCATAATTTACGACCCACTTGAGTCGAAAGATCTCTCTCCTTGGCTCTTTCTCAGCTTCCTCTCCTCTGTCTCGGTCTCTGTTTACGAAAGCATAAAAAAAATTGTTGTTTATACTAGGCGAAAAACTGGGGAAAAACATATATACGAATTTTGAATTTGAATTTTTCATCGGAGCAGGGAGAACAGCGTTCAACAAATTTGTTGTCTCGCGCTCGCCGCACAAATTGAGATTTTTCTTTCGGCTTCTCGCTTTTTTTTCGGGGGCCTCTAGAATACGTTTTTCGAATCGAAAGTCCAAGCAACCTGGCCGAAAATTCAAACCGTTTCGTAGTCGTCGTCGTGTTAAAGTCGTGTGAGCAACGCGAAGGCGCGTCAGCAGGCGAGAAAAAATAGAATAGAAAAAATATAGAAAAAGGAAAAGTCCGAAGAAGTCGGAGAAGCCAGAAATTGGAAAATTTGGAAAATCAGACAGAAACGAAGTAGCAGCGATAAATGGGGCAGGGTTAGTTGAGTGTTTCGAATTTGTTTGTGAAAGATATGAAAGATATGTGCGCGTATCCAAGAGATGCATGCCAAGTGAAGTGAAAATTCAGTGATAATTACCGATTTTCAAATTTTGTCCCGTGCCATTTTTCCGAATTTTGCAGAGCACACACCAGGCACGATGTTTGCGCCGAAATTCAAGGCGCGCGCGCCGCCAGGCTCAGGTAAAAATTGTGCGAGTATCTGGCGGATGCACGGATGCATCCGCGGACGCCCACGACACGCAAGTGTGACAAATGGCAAACATGACGTTTTCAGCGGGCCGTCTTTGATGATTCGTCTCGGGGGCAGGCAGGTTGAGTGGTTCTTTCGATAGTAGAAGTCAACTTTCCACCTTTCCACTGACTTATTCATTTCCAAATTTATGGCCCGTATTTATAGATCGTTTTTTTTTCCCTGTGCCAGCTAGCTCTTTTTTATTTTTTTGGACTGAACTTGATTTGGCTTTCGGCATTTGTTTATTTTAAATATTTCACATTAGTTCACGTTCAACGAAATTTCCACATGATTTAGCCAAGCATCTTTGGGAAAATCCAAAATCCAAGCTGGAGAACGAGGTGCGCCATTGCTAAATATACAAAATGACGTAAAGTCCTATTGCAGGGAAGGGGAGAGAGTACGGAATACGGAATATTTATTACAATATTTGCAATGTTCTCAATTGTTGTTCGCTGGCTGGTCGGTGGCTCGTTCGTGTTAGACGCCCACGCGGATGCCGCCTTTTACAGTCTCCAATAAAAATGCCTAAATGCTAAATAGAATCAACACGGAGAGGAGCTAGTACCCTCCACCATGTCGCCATCACGAGCCATTTGATGTTGTTTTGGCCAAGATTTTCCATTCACCAGTAGCCATAAAACCCCTTTGAGGATTGATGGGGGCGTACGCAAATCCATCAAAACTTTCATTCCCTGATTGCCGTCATCTGATGGCATTATCTATGCTTGGGCAATTTCGATCTCCTACACATTTATTTAAAGCATTAATTTGTATGTTGTTATTTATAAACCTCCTTCTTTTTTCTTTCGTTTTTTTCTTCGGTTTTTTGCCCATGCCAAAGAATGGAAAATATAAATTTCAAGACTTTTAGTGAGTGAAAATAATTTATAGTTCGGTATAAATTCAGTTGAACTTGAACGAATCGGCTGGCTGGCCATTGGGGATAGCGATTTAATTTAGCTTGATGACGTTGCCATCGGTGGGATTATCAATCTGTTGAAAAGCAATCTTAATAATAGGAATTGGAAAAGAATTTGGCAAGCATGATGAGTCGATACAAGTAGATGCGAAAGATGGATGAATTTACTAATTGTGTACAAGTTGTGGGAATTTACAGGTCATTTTTATAATTATTTTTCGTATGCCAGATTTATTTTAATAAGAATAAATTTATTTTAGTTAAATTTATGAACAAAGGTGAGGAAAAAATGTAGGACAAACTAAGAACTATATAATCCTTTAATGATGCCACTTAAATCTTTTGTGGTCTAAGCATTAAAAACCATTTTAAGACCTCAGAGGATTTTTAAAACATAAAATTATTATAAGAACAGCTATGGAAAAAGCTAGAAATAAAATCTCCATCTCCTTTGTACCTAGATAGAATTTTCAGCTCTTCTTTAATTTAAGACCACTTTTCCAAACAAAATAAATTCCCAATAATAATGATCTCTTTTATTGACAATCCCGATAATCTGATTGGCTTTCAACTAGAGCACTTCCAATCAGTTCCGGCTGAACCGCAACTATGCACTCCATAAATATCCCCAAATGGAGGAGTTCCCCCTTTTATCTTTTCTTCTTCACTCCCCCTGAATTCCACATAAATCAACTCAGGAAATGCTCTTAATTTGCCAGAGGCCCCAGCCGCACCCATTTCTACACTGACAGGTCGCACTTCGTCTCGGAACTCCGGATCCCAACTCCCGTTGTCCCATCGGTGACAGGTTGCATCGATCCCCCTGTTCACGCCACTCCTCCAGAACTTTTTTTCCTATTCCCCACTTTGTGCGTGTGTGTGAGAATTTTACAAGGCCGCCGAGAGTACATGGGTTCCGCTATTGGAAAAACATTTTACAAACTATCCCGAGTTAAAATTAAAAAGTTCCCTCATTGCAGGGGCACTGAGAGAAAAGGGAAGAGGTACATAAATTTATTTAATTAGTTTTTTATAGGTTTTCAGCCTGACAAGCTTGACTACTTATTAATAATTAATTGATGATAGTCAATAAAAGTACGAGTATATATTTTCTCAAAATATATTTCTTTTTCAGGAATTAAATTAAAATGTAGCTTATTTATTGGCCGAAAATTTTGCAAATATTAATTTTATTTGCCTTGTAGAAGCCCCATACATTTCCCAAGCTAAAAATTTAATTTTTAAAGTCGAGTTCTGTACTTTTAAAATTATTTTATACCAAACCTTAATTCAAGGAACCTTTTAAGCTCTCTCCCACGACCTTTATCTTCATTTTGAAACTAATTTTATTTTTACCGTGTGCTCACCTCTCCCATAGTTTTTTTTTTTTTTTTTTCTGAATTTTTTTCTTGTTTGCAAATCGATAAAATTTGAAATGAATTGCCTCGAACAACGAACACCGAACAACGAAAGCCAGCGAAATGCGACTTCTGCTCGACTGCGGGCGCTCCTTGCGGGTGTGTCTCGCCGCTTCGCTCTCAAGTGCCACTATTAACATTTTTCCAAGCGAATTCGGATTTTCGAATTTTCCGTTTGATTTGTTCTAAAGCAGAGAGGAATATATATAGTAGATAGCAGGCAGTAGTGGCCACCGGAAGTGCCGAGCCGAGCCAAGTCAAGCCAAACCGAATCGAATTGGCTTTTGTGTGTTGGCTTTGCTTTTTGTTTGGGGTTTTTGCTTTTTGTCTGCTTGTCTGGCTTTGCCGAAGAGCTGACTTTCGGGTGACTTTAGTAGCTCTTTAAATAGGTTCACTGTACTCCGCCGCAAACACACATTTCCGTTCCATTTCGCATTGCACGCATAATTGGCGTTGCCCCCTCGAGCTTGCCCCTGTCTCCGGTTGATCGAGCACTGAGTTCCGAGCTCCGGCAGCGAGAATTGTAATTGATCTTCTATTTGGGGACGGAGGAGCAGCCAGCGACTGACTAAATGGGTGTGTTTTTGGCCTTTTGTTTTCTCCCAGCCCGTGCCCATTCCGAATCTGAATCCGAGTCCGAATCCATCCCCATTCCCGGGCTCTTAGCTCTGCTCGACGCTGGCGAGTCACGCAAAATTCAGTTCGCCTCGAGCCGTGCGCGGAGTCAGCAACTCAATCAGAGAAACGCTCTCGAAATCCGTATCCGTATCCGTATCTGAATCTGCATTTGAATCCGTGTATCCGTATCCGTATCTGCTGTCTTAGGTAAAGCCATCAAGTGACTCAGTGCGGATTTGATTGACATTTGCAAGGAGAGATTTCCTTTTGATTCGATTGTATAATTCAATTAAGTGCTGATTGAATAAAGACGTCAGCGGACGCCCACATAAGCGAACACCATCTCACCTACACCGCCCCCTCACCTCTAACAGCTGCCCCTTCTCCACCACTACCACCAACCCGTCGTCACCAGCGAAAAGCCAAAGAAATCCGCTAACAAAAACCATCGAAATACGTGTCAATGTCTCAAGGCAGTGCGCCTAGGGCATCTGTATCTGTATCTGTATCTGTGGCTGTATCTCTGGCAGCGACAAATGTATCTGTGACCGAGTGTTTTGTTTTTGGGGCTTTCGTCTTTTTACAGGTGGCAAATAAATCTGTAGAATGAAAGATTTTGGCTAGACCCGAATGCAAAGTTGCATAGACATCGCACGGGTTATTTAACAAGTAGCGAAATTATGCTGTGGAAATATATCTACAATTGGATGCAATTTATTTTGATTATTCAAAGATATGGCAAAGATTTCAAGTGGTTTAATGCTGATAAAATGGTTAGATAAGTTGCCAGTTTTATGATCTATTTAAACTGATATAAATTGGGTTTAAATTGAGCTTATAAGTCAGGGTTCTTGAATTAGGAATTCTAGAGAAGTGTTCTGGGATCATTTAAAGATTAAATTTAAAGAAATGATTATCTCACAGTTAGGTCTTCTTTCCTTTAGTATTTAATAAAAGGACCTTTATTTTAACATCAGGTATTATATAATATCTTTGATTTAAAGTCCTTTTAATGTCTTAATCTTAATCTTAATTTATATACCAGAGATTGCTATTGCTTTTTATTCTATTTTGTACCTATATAAACTGGTATAAATTGTTTTTAAATTGAGCTCATAAATTAGGTATTTTAAATTCTGAATTCAAAAAATTAAAATGCACTGAAATAGTATGAAGATTTTCCAAGTGGATTATCTCATAGTTAGATCTTATTTTCTTTAGAATAAAGTATAGGGATCTGGATTTTATATTCAGTGGTTGATAATAACTTTAATGTGATACTCTTTTAAAGTAAAAAGTTATTTTTTTGTATATACCAGGGAATGCTATTCTTTTATTCTACCTTCTATAAAAATTTAAAAAAGGTAAATTCTCATAGAGATAATTTAATTCAAAGGGGTTTAAGTTCCTTAAAAAAGGTTTTTTTTAATATGTATTAAACTTTAGGGAAGACCAAACTTAGTACCAATTTTAATCAACCTTTGGGACACACCTCGCTGGGTTCTTTAACGGTTCGGGAATATAAATTTATACTATCTCTGCTCCTCTGTGTGTGTATTTTTGTGAATGCTAAACATGCGCCAAATGCGATGACTCATCCCCAGCGCCTTACACTCCCAATCGCTGTGTGTGTGTGTGTTGGTGTGTGCGTTGTGTGTTGGCCAAATTTTGAATGGCTGCCAAATGGCGGCTTCCTCGGTCGCCGTCGTATTAATTATTGCTGTTCTACGTCGCTATGTTTGTTTGTCAATTTGTCTTCGCATTCGGTTTGTTGACTGCCCAAGAAGCTTTTTTTAGAGGGAACCAGCCTGCGGTTTGAATTTGCTGACAAGTGTAAATGTCGCGGGGGGAAACTCAATCTCTGAACGGGCCGGCGCCCCTGAAAATGTCATCTGTCTGCCACACAGATCCCACTCGCCCACACGTTATCTGAAACTCTGCTACCCTCGACAGGCGTGTGGACACCTTACGGTTCCAGCGGCGATCTAAATCAATCATCCGCCCCGTCGGCCACACCTCCGCCCCCGCCGCCGCCCGCCCAGCCCGTGTGGACGCCGCAACCGTCGCCGGCCCTCAGTGGCCGCAAGGAGTTCCGTCCCGTCCGCTTCGAGTCGCCCACTCTGCCACGTCGCTACACGGCCCTGCACCAGTCCCAACCACCACCGACGACGACAACGACCCCGCCGTGGTCGTACACCAACGGAGAGGGTGCTCCTGGTCCAGCCTCGCTGAACTCGGTCAACTCCAACTCGGATTACGCGGAGACCGATTGCTCCGGACAGTTTGGTCCCGTTGCGCCCAGTGCCAGTGTCTCGGACAAGATTAGAAGTACTATATCGACCAGATTTTTAAGCCTTAGTCCCTGATGATGATCATGTTTCTATAGGCTATGGTATAGCCCTTACTCAAAGCGATCTGAGACTCATTAAACTTAATTTATTTAAAGATAAATAAGATATAAGATATCTCGCTTTGAGTTTGGGGTATCCTTTCCTCCGATTCTCCGATCTATATCTTATTTGTTCCTCCTCCGCCCTTCTGGGTCTTGTTTCTCTCCGTTTTTTTTTTCCGCTCGATTCCTCTAACGCTCCACTCTCGTTTATCGCCCCCGAAAAGAGATCGAGCGCTCGGCCTCCAACTCGGAGCTGCAGAGGCCCTTTGTGCGCCGCCAACTGTCCGACGCCAGTCGCCCAGCCTACAGGCCCAATGAAGTCAGTAAGTATAGCCATTCGAAGGCAAGTGACCCGGTGAAGCGAGCTCACGATCGTCGATGCAACACACACACTGAATGTGCCTGTAAAGTGATGTCTGTGCCCTCCGTTAACCCAAAAACACAAAAACCAAACCCAAACTGAACCCTAAAACAAAACCCAACCGAGACTAACCAAAACTCCATCTGCGGTTTCCAGTCTACAAAGTCAAGCACGAGTATATGAGCGAGCCGGAGACGGGCAGCGATCGTCCCCGGAAAATGGCACAGTTAGGGCGAAGGCAGTACGATGGCATCGGTCCGGTGACCAACGATGGAATGCCCATCATCCTCAGATCGGTAAAAGACACACGAAAAGGGGGTTGAGTGGTTCCAAGATCTTATGAGAGTATCTTCCTTATCCTTATGCACATCCAGGAGGTCCAGGAGCCGCATCAGCATGAGTGGTACAAGCGTCTGTATCAGACGATTCACAAGCAGAAGAATGGCGGTAATTTCCCAAACACTTTTCCCCACGGTCTGAAGCATTACAAACTATCCGAATATCCCATATCCATTCCCATATCCCATTCCTAAACCCCTTAAATGCTTCAGTCTGAACTCTTCCCGATTTGGTATTCCTCCAAAAAGTAAACGTTTCTCATTTCCCCATTCGCTTTCGCCTCAAGATGATTTCGTGATTCGCTACAAGTGTCCCAGAGGTGATTCTTTGATCTATAAACTACGCTATCCCCTAGTAGCCTCCTCTCCCCTCTACTTACCCGCTTTTGCCTGTACATTTAGACCTGTATCCTCTTGAAACAAGAGCGACTCAATTTTGGTTTTTATTATTTTGGTTTACCTGCATGCCGTATTATATGATTTCTCTCATGTTCCCGTGTCTAGCCCATTGACTATTTGGAAGCTTGTACTAAATTTCAAGACTAACCTAACCTAAGGCCTAACTCACCCAACGCAAAACCTCAAAAAACAGCGCTAACATCATGTCCGCCCGAACACCAACGAGACAAAGTAATGTTTATGATTAGTAGAGCTTGAGAAACCGCTTTCTGCTACTTCCTAGTCAAAGATTTTCCCCGACTAATCAGAGCTTCTGTATCCACTCAGCCCGTCCCTCGTACAAGAGCAACGGATACGTCTCCGAGCCCGAACCCAACTACGACTCCGACTACTCCACCGTGAGGTACCGCACCCAGAATCCGCACCGTGTGCAGTCCGTGTCCTCGGCTGTCAATGTGCGCAACCTGAATCAGGACGAGAAGTAAGGACTCACTTAACACTACTAAGTATCGATTAACCTTAAATATATTTTCCAAATTCAGGTTGTATGGTACTATGCCAAATCCCATAAAATCAGCGCAGAACTCGTACAAGAATCAGCCAGGTCGTATTGAGAACTACACAACAGGACATTCGTCGGTTTCCGAAAAGGAAAAGAAGGAGGTAAGCCTTCCTTACACCCAGGAGATCATAAAGCACAGACTTTTCATCAGTGTTAAACCATGATTGATGCTTATCATATCTTAAGAGATTCACCTTCATCTCCTGACTGGCCTGCACCGACCCATATTTGCTCTAAGCTTAGATCCCTTCACCTCCATAATAAAAAACCCTCGCTACCCTTACCGGGTTCATGATCACTTACCATCACTCACCACTCAACACTCATTCACATACACTCAGTCATGCTCAGATCGCCTCGAATATTCTAACTCACAGCAATTATTCTATTCACAATTCTAGTGGTGGGACGAAGTGATGGACATCTTTAACGGGGTATGATCTCTACTTTATAATCCTAGTTATAGTCCTAGTTTATTTACCTTCCGATTGAGTTTATGAGTTACTCGAGACCGTTATCCGTTAAACCGTTCCCAACTATCTCTCTGCTTACCTATTGTATCTTTCCTTGCCTACCGAAAAAAAATGCCTGATCCTCATATCCTTCGAAAAAGTGGCTTAGGGAGCACACACGCATACCGCGTATAATCATAGAGTTCGTCGATGATTTCGATGGCAACGGAGTAAGTTATCCTGGACAGATCAGAGACGTTGAGAGAAAGCGAGGCAGGAATCATTGCAAAAGGCACCAGAACTACTAATTGAAGCCACTCGATCAAATGCCATCTAAGTACTAACTAGAAACTAATTCTTTTTATTTTTTCTTTGCCTTCCTTAGAATCTAGAACAATCGAAACTCTCGCCATTGTATACCGAAGGTAACTTGTCCAGGTAAGGAGCTTCTGAGCTTAACTTGAGCAGTTTCTAATGGTTTATTTACATAGAGCTCTGGCCAAGGAGTCTGGCTACACCAGCGACTCGAACCTTGTCTTCCGCAAGAAGGAGCTACCCGTGAGCAGTCCCCTGAGTCCCGTGGAACAGAGGCAGGCCTACAAGAGTCTCCAGGCAGGCGGAGAACCTCCACTGCTCGGCTTCCGCAAGCCAGCGCCCGAGAAGCCCCGTGGTGAGTCCTTGTTCCTTCCTTTCTATGGGTTAGTTGTTACCGATTAATATCCTAACTTAGCTGTAAGTCGCTGGGCTACTCTCTCTACTCACTAATCCTGCAAACGGTGTTGGTTCCAAGGTCTATCTTTCTTTCACTGAAAATCTGTAAAACGTAAGCTCTTTGCCACCAGTTGCCCTGGTTTCCCTACCCCCCACACCCACTCTCTCACTGCTCTCACCTGACAACCTCAGTTGTCAGTTAGTCCGCCCCACCAGGATGTGGGCACCACCAAAAACAAGCACCACCGTTAATGGCACCACAGGCACCACTCAAAACCCAGCAGAAGCGGCTGCCTAATCCCGAAACTGATTTCTCGCCCTGCTCCTGAAAGAAATTGTGGAGGAGTTCGAGTTCATACAGATCACTCCCACGCTCACCAAGATTCGTGTGAGCACCAAGGAGCTGGAAGAAGAGGAGGAACCCTTAAGGAAACCCCCAACCCCGCCGCCCCCCCCACCGCCGCCGCCTCCTCCGCCGCCAACTCAAAGCCAGAAAAAGGATAAGAAGCCTGTGAAGATGTTCTCGCAGCTCTCGAAGACGCTGCCCTCGTTCATTCCCCTGAGCAAGAAGGCTTCCCAGCAGGACGATCCGCCACCCAGGCCGCCTCATCGCAAGTCCAGCTGCACCAAGAGCACGGTGCGAGTCCTGAGCTCGGCCTCCAAGTCCCGGCATGAGCAGTGTTTCCAGCCGCCCAATGGCAGTGCCTCGGGAGTGTCCACCATTACGCTGAGGAAGGTGGCCACCTCGAGCTGTTCCCGACGCGAACCCATTTGTCGCTCCAAGTCGGCGGGCGCGGTCTCCACGCTCCTGCAAACCCTAACGGCCACCAAGGAGACACGACTCACCCGAAGGGTGCAGCAACAACAACAGCAGAGCCAGCAATCCCGTTTGAGGTCCTCCAGTCCTGGCCGGCGTCCCGCTCGCCTCCTGGCCCTGCGTCACTCCAGCCGAAGTCCCGTGGCCTTTGGCCGGAGCATCTCCAAGGAGCGCAGCTTCGCCGAGGAGAAGAAGCGATTGGAGAACACCCTGCCGGCCAATCGCACCAACTTCGAGGCCAGCACCAATATCCTGAGGGATCCCTCGCTGAAATCTCCCCAAGAAGTAAGGGAGGCCGTTCGCTCGTATGCCACTGCCAGGAGCAAGTCCTTGCCCCGACTGCGTCACACCACGGTGAGCACCACCACGCGTCAGACCATGTGCTTCCCCCAAGTGCGACCCCAGACGCTCCTGGATTGCGGAACTCGCTCTCTGAGGAAATCCTCCTCGAAGGGAGGCAAGGCCAAGACGGGATCTAATGACAGCCTGCCGAGGAGCAACTCCACCTTCTCCATTGACTCTCTGGTGCGCACGGAGTACGTGCCCATAGCGCCACCCAAGACCTATGTGGGCAAGTCCAGGGGCTCGGCTTCCAAGGCCCTGGTTCCCCTCCAGAGCAGCCGCAGCGAGGGTCATGTCCCAAGAAAGCGTCAGGCGGGAAAGTCAACCGCCAAGCCACCGCCTCCGGTTACTGTTCACTCCTACAGCGAGTCGGTGCGGGAGAAGACCAACTTCTGGAACGACTACAACGCCAAGCAGGCCATGTCCCTGCCGCAGGAGTACAAGTTCGTGCCGGAGGATGTGTGCGACTTCTCGAGTCAGGTTCAGCAGGTGCAGCAGCCCTGCATCGAGGACCTCGTGTGGAAGTACGAGGGCAAGGAGCAGCGTCCTCCTCAGAAACCACTGCCTGTCACAGACATCGCTCGTCCACTGTCGCCGCAGCTGAGCCAGGAGCGACGCTTCTCGCCCACTCGGGAGGTGCGAGTGCCCCAGATCAACCGGGAGGTAAGATCCCCCTCGCGTCGTCGCATCGACAGCCTGCGTTCCAAGGACAAGGAGCAGGCGGTGGCCAGGGCCAGCAGCCTGAGCAGCGCCGACGAGCGTGGCAGGAGGACCACTCCTGCACCCGCCAATACTCTCTATCAGTGCGGGGAGCTGGCCCACAGTGCCACCTCGTTGACCCACCTGGAGCGGCACAGCCCGAGCTGTCGGTATCGCAACAACTGCGAACGCTTCACCGAACTGAATCGCTTCTACAGCACCCTGGAGCGGGTGGGCCAGCTGGAGCGGGCCACCTCCTCGAGCAGCTTCCATCCGCTGCGCAAGGATGCCGAGCTCCTGGACTTTGATGAGTGGCGCAAGGTGCGACTCCACGAGCGGGCCGAGAAGGAGCTCCAGTACCTGGTGTGCAAGCTGCAGGACGACCAGAAGCAAAGGGATCTGCACTTTCGCTCTAAGGACGTGGACTCCTTGAAGTGGCGCCAGGAAGCAGACCAATCGCTGATTGCCAAGAAGAAGTCCGTGGAGGATCTGCGCGAGAACTTCGAGCAGCTGAATCTTCTCCGACAGCAGCAGCAGCTCCAGTCGGAGCCAGTGCATCGCCACTGGCGGCGCAACACGGTGGCAGATCTGGCCAGCAGCTTGGAGCAGCGTGTTGTCGAGGCCGAGGCCGAGCCCGAGATGGAGCGCCACTTGGACAACGACCTGGTGAGCACCTTGTCCAAGGATCAGATCAAGAAGATCACCCAGCAGCTAAACGAGATATACTCGGGCAATCGACAGGCCCCGACTGTTGAAGAACAGTACGTGGTCACTGTGGAGAAGGGCTCCAGACCCAACGGCCTCAAGGTGCGCTGCAACTCTACCATCTCCAAGGAGCAGCTTCTGGGTCCCGTGCAGCGCAAAAGGGATGAGCAGCAGGCCAACCAGACCTTGCCCAGAGCCACTCGCAGCCAATCCCCCGTGGTGGTGGCCAGGGAAACCCGCGGCGCCATTGCAGCCAAGAATGCAGAGCTGACTCTCTCCAAGCCGCCGGATGTGCCGCCGCGACCAAAGCCCACAACAAACCAGAAGGTTAAGAATAAGCCCCTGACTAAGGACTCCCCTAAGGAACCCAAGGAGGATCCTCGTGAGCCCGCCGAGAACATCAACCAAAAGATTCAGTACTTCGAGGATCGGCAGTTCGACGAGCCGCCCAAGACCATCTACCATGCCCGCGAGGACTCCTCGCCCGACGAGGCCGAGGTGATGCGTCTTATCGAGCAGAACATGCAGGAGCGCCAGCGGGCCAGGCAGCTGAATCATCAACATCAGCACCATCACCACCAGGAGCTGAGCAACTCCCTCACGGATCTGAGTGGGGTCTTTGGAGAGCGTCCCGCGGCCCGGGTAAATTTTCACTTGCACAGCCCGCCCGACCGTCCGCCCGACGATACCGAGCTTATCAGCTTTGGGAACGGTTCACCGGATCCCGCCGACGCCAGTCTTGAGCTCTACTCCGACTCCTACTACCGCTCCAGGAGCCTGTCGCCGCAGTCGCAGGTCTCTGCCTGCTCCAGCTCCTACCTGCAGAGGGTCTACACGGGCGAGGTGCGCAAGATGCGGCAGCACTTTGAGAGCATTCAACAGTCGGGGGAACAGTCCCGGGAACAATCCAACGAGCGGCGCGATTTTTTTGGGCTTAGCTCGCTGCGGAGGGCGCGCAGCGATCCCGAAGTGAGTGCGGGATCCAAAGACGCCCCGGACACCGCTACGGAGGCGGTGTCAAAGGAGGAGGAGCAGGCCCCAGCCGGCGATGTTCCACGGCTAACCCACAAGTTCGAGTTACGGGGAGCCACGCCCTCGCCGGAACGTGGGAGAAGACGCCAGCGGAGCGCCCAGGATCGCCTGATGCCCCACATAGACATCATCAGCAAGACGGCGGCTTTGAAGAAGGAGCTGCCGGTGGTGCGAGCGAGTCCCACGCGGAGCGTCAGCAGCAACAGTCACTGCTTCGAGCGGCTGAGGATGCGTTACGAGTCGCCGGAGCCGCAGACCCAAAGCTACCTGTCCACCTCGCATCCGGACATGCGGGATGTGCACGACATCTCGCCGCACCTGAGCGCCGACTGGGTGGCCCACAAGCATCCGCAGCCCTCGAAACCGCAGGAGCTGCTGCCCCGGAAGCCACAGCGAGTCGTGGCCAGAGCCAGCTCCACCTCACCACCCCGTCCGGCCAAATCGCAGAGCCACCAGCTGGGCTCCCGGCTGACCAGCTGCATGAGGGACATCTTTGCCAACCAGAAGTTCGATCCTCAGAAGCATCGCCCCAAGGCGCGCTACGTGCCCGAGGGGGCGGAGAACCAAAAGAAGACTCCTCCCAGTGGCAATGGAACCCTGGAACGCCTGAAGAAGACCATGGCGGTGACTTTCAAAGGTGACTTTTGACTTTCAGAGAGCAGTGGGCATTGGGTGGGGTCAGGGAACGGGAACTAGGGTAACCCCTCTAATCTAATCTAATCTATGCTTCGTTGGTCGCTCCTCAACCCCCCGTAGAGCTAGTGCTGCTGCTTTTTGGGTTTTTCCCCGTAATTGGTCTTGAAAATATATTTCCAAATTATCCTTGCCCTTACTCGTCTCTTATCTGTAATCGTTGGCGAACAGATCTCGACCCGAACGCGCCCCCCATTCCCCCACAGCCGCCAGTCAAGGGGCTCTCCGCCTACGATTACTCGTACAACTCCGACACCGTCGACGGATCAGGTGAGTGATCATCCAGAGGCAGGTGTTCCTGACCGAAGTATTTCCTGCTAACAAATTCGCTGCACTAAAAGTGGTCTAAGTAAATCTCGTCTTCTCGAAAGAGGAGAAAATTTATTCTATACTTAAAAATCTATAACTCTTTTTGTTAGTATAGATCCTTTTACTTTTATCGTTGAACCAGTCAACTTGATTTTTTTTTAATTCGTCGTTTTTCGGAAAAGAAATAATTTTATGATCGAGAAATTCGCATTTTCCATATATTTTTAAACCAATTTTAAGGCAGCTTGGGCAAGCTTTGTCTAACCAAACCAGTGGTTCTAGTCTTCTTTAGAAAAAAGTGTTGAAAGTGTACTTCCTCGATAAAGTTTTTTCCTTAAGATGAACCCAAAAAATAATATAAAAATATCCCTCCCTACAAACAGATCTTTCTAATTAAGTAATTTAAAAATACATAGCTTCTTGAGTCCCCCATTAGTTCTTAAAGTTATATCCTTCCCTCCTGTTATCCTTCCCCCAATCCAGACCCATTGTCATTCGTTAACCTTTGCTAAAAGCATTTTTACTACGGATACTTTGGGGTAATTTCCGCAATTGGTGCAATTTCGCTTTGAAGGTGCGCCGTGCCTCGGCTGACCAAATTAATCGATATCACCAATGAAAACGCCGGCCACGCGGACGGCTCTGACCTGCTTAGCTCACCACCACCCACCCACCACCTGTCCTCCTCACCTGTTCTGCCTTTGTTGTTGCTGCTGCTGCTGGTGGGGTGGCTCGCGACTCACCTTCCCGGCCTGCAGTGGTGGCGTTGCCATGGCCAAGACGATGCCGTCAACAAAAAAACAAACTGGGAACACAGACACGGACGGGTACCTGTCGCGGCCGTTAGTCAGTTCCACTTTTCCGTGCCAAAAAAACGTGTCTGTCGGCCTGCGCGCTCCGTTCGGAAAATTTCCAATTAAATGCTACGCAGCCGGGCTCCTTATGCAACTCTTGCGGCATCACCATGATCCACCATACGTTGGCGCCGCACCGCAGCCAATCCTCCAGTTACTCGAAGAGCAAGGCCGTCCACTGGCGACAGAAGTTGCATCGCAGCTGCAATGACCTGGAACTGGAGGATGATGACAGATTTCCCGAGTCACAGCGCAGCCGGGAGATTAACGATAATCCCTGGCAAAGACCACAGAGCAGCGGCGGCGATAATAACAATGGTTCCTTGCGTCAGCAGCAGGGCAGTGTCTGCGATATACCCAACTGTGGCAAGCTTCTGTGGCTACATCGCCGGGGTTACGACTACTCGGGTCCCGCGCCACTGAGACCACCGCCTCCGCCGCATTACCAGGTTCCTGCTGCCGGTGGCTACCACGTGGTGGGACTGCCCCACACTCCGCAACCTAACCAAAGGCAGGCTTATCTGGCCAACCAGCATGCCATTGGAGCTTCCATGCCGCTGCTGCTCTGGCAACAGCAGCAGCAACTCCAGCAGCAGCAACAGCAACATCAGCAGCAGCAACTCTTGCAACAGCAGCAGCGACTGCAGGAATATCAAAAGTGGAAACAGCAATGGTCAAGCAGTTAGTATTTAGAGAGATAGATAGATATATAGATAGATAGATAGTTAGATAGATACATATATAGATAGATAGACAGATAGTTAAATAGTTAGATAGATATATAGATAGATAGGTAGATTCTCCTAGGTCTTCATATTTATATTATAAATTATAGTTCCCATAAAATTAATAATGTCAAAATTGATTATAAACTATCCATCGAACTTAGAACTTTCCTTAAACAGACTCAGGATGTGTCACCTTCAGGTTTCTCATTTTCTTACTTCTATTAAATTAATTCCAAATGTGTTGCCCATTTCCCACAAATTACCACTCACTTTATTTATTTTGTGACCCCAACAAGTAGTTAACTATTTAGTTAATTTTTTAGTGAGCATTACAATAGACCCCCAGCGAGATAAAAGAAAGCCAAGCGATCGATTGAACCCCCTTTGGAGCTACCATCTCCCATCTCCCATCTTTCACCTTCCACCTTCCGCCCGCCCAACTCGCTGTGCACTTTCTCATTTGACTAAGCGACCTTCCTGTTTTGCACTTTCTCACGGTTTTTCTTTTGCAAAAAAAAATATAAAAGTAAAAACTCGTTATCACCTGGACCGTACGAGATGCCCCAAGAAACAGAGAGAGAGAGGCATAAACAGAGCGCGATAAAGCTGGGCACGCTCCTCACGTTTCAAGCTCAAAGTCGTTGATAAAAGCTTGAGGCTGTGTGAGTAAGTGTGAGGAAAAGCTCTTTTTTTACTACGATCGAAGATGAGGAAGGTACGGTGGGCCTTATCAGGGAAATACTTTAATGCCCCTTTGATAAAAATATAGGTAGATAGTGGCTTTATCGAACTTGCTATGGATTTATACTCCTATAAAGAGTACACATATTTATGGAGCTACTCGTTATATAATCTTTTATATCACTATTTCTGATATGATATAATCTATTATATCACTATTTCTGATATGATATAATCTTTTATATCACTATTTCTGATATAATATAATCTTTTATATCACTATTTCTGGTATCAGTTATTAATACATTTATGTTGGTTTTTAGTAAAAAAAAAAAGTGACCCTGAATTAATTCATTACTTTATTCCTTATTTTCCTATTTATATATATTAATTTTGCGGATCATATTTTTCCTTTCTTAATCCCTAAGAATATAGTTTTCATCATTACCAAGGCTTCGAGGAATTTGTTTGTATAGAGTTCCAAAGAAAATATTTAAAATTACTGTAACAAATTAAAATTGGGACAAAACTAGGAGATAAAACAAGACTCTTTTTGAATTTAACCGTGTCTACATGAGATTAACGAACCAGTTGTGAATTCCAACGGCATGGAATTGAAATTCATTGCTAATATGAGGCTATTGGATTATTATATTAATCCTCGTAGTGTATTAAAATACTTTCAAGGTCGCAGTAATATCTCAATATTTTCTAAACAATTTATCAAAGAATTTCAACCGATCAATCCCACTGTGCCTCCACTAACAAGCGTTTCACACACCCCACTGTCGCCACAATTAAACGTGAGGCGCCGCCACAAAACGGAACTCGTAGTAATACAACCGCCGCTATCTCTGGGAATTACTCAGCCGGCGGGAGAGTCTACAGAGTCTCCCGAAGCTTCGTCTTCTGGTCTTCCCTCTCTCTTTCTCTTTCTTTCTCTATCTCTCTCTGCTCCTCTATCTCTTTCTCCCTGTTGTAGTGCTTAGCTCTGCCTTGGGGCTGCGCCATTCAGTTTCGATTTCGGTTTCAGTTGAGCGCAACGCGTGCTACGGTAAAGTCGAGAGTCTCCCTCTCTTTCTTCCAACCCATTCCCCATCTTTTTCCCCGGGCTCAAGTGAAGCGTGTAGCTTGTTTGTTGTTGTTGTTTCGCCGATTCTCCTCAGCTTTATCAGACAATTGCCTTAGCCTTCGGGTTCTGATTCTAATTCTGATTGATTGTTGTGACTAATGAGCGCGAGCTTCCCAAAGAAACTGGGAGAATATCAAAGAAAAACACTTAAAGAGTTAATTGAGCGTGAAATGCAAGGAAAAGCCTTGAAAAAAGCTACAGTGTATCTCTAGGTGCGGAAAAGCAGTAAAAGATGAAAAATGGCAGCTTTCTCAAGCAGAACCAAGTTATTCAAATGGGGTTTTAATTGCGCATTTTAACGTTGAAGCAAACTGTAACAAAGTGCATAAAAGCTGCATAGAAATTATTGCAATTTAAAATCTTATAAATATCTGAAGTACATTTCCAAGTTTTGAGGTATTTGTAAGATATTTTCTATAGTTTCGCGTTCAGTGTACTTATTATTAAGCTCCCAGCTACCTTGATACCAATAAATATTATTGAAAACTAAAGAAAGCCACCAGATAACCGTATCAAATTGATAGTGCCTCGGCGTACAATTTTTCCCCTGTGCACCACCGAGCACTTTCAAACGCTGGCAAAAATGTGCCGCAGCGAATCAGTGAAAGTGAAAATCCCCCGAGTGTCAATTAAACCCGCTCTTTCCATTCCTTCGCCTCAACTTGACTTGGCGTAAACAGCACGTACAAAGCGGTTGTTAATTGTTGTTGTCCAAAGACAATGCTCTGCGGCTCATGGCGTATTTGCCGCACAAATATTTGTGCAGCAGCAGCCGCACCTCTCACCTCCACTGCGCCAGAGGTTTCCCCTTGAGAGATTTCCCCAAATCGGGTCAATGGAGGCTAAAGCTGTATGCCATCTTTATCAGTTTGCAGTGCCCGCTGCGCAGTTCCATTAAGGCATCAATTCTCGAGATAACTCAAGATGCTCCAGTGTGATTTGCAGTTAAATACGGAAAGGTCTGGGAGTTACTGCTATTCGCCTCAAACCT
>VNJO01012700.1:0-24100 GCA_008042535.1 Drosophila tani | reverse complement strand
TTTACATTTATTACATTTATTAACGATTCTAATGTGCATAGAATGCCCCACTGTACTTGACCACATCCGACATGGAACAGGAGCTGGAGCTGCAGTACCATGTACACGCCGCCCTGGACGTCGTGGAGGAAAAGTGCTTAATTGGCAAGGGAGCTCCCGAGTCCAAGGAACTCTACCTGGGACTGCTCTACTCCACAGAGAATCACAAAATGTAGTTAAATATACGATTTATAATATTCTTGTAACCTAAGAGTTCATTCCACTGCAGCTATGGATTTGTGACCAATTCGCGGGTGAAGTTCATTGTGGTCATTGACTCCAGCAACGTGGCGCTGAGGGAGAACGAGGTGCGAGCGGTGGGTACTCCAGTCTGCTGGTGTTTAACTTAATATTAATACTCCCTCTCGTTTCTTCAGATCTTTCGCAATCTTCACATGCTCTACACAGATGCCGTCTGTAATCCCTTCTACATTCCCGGCGAGTCGCTGACTTCCAAGTACGTAGGGGACTGTTTTCATTCCGGGAAACCCTCTCATACTTTCCAACCATTTCTCTTTGCAGGAAATTCGATCGCGCCGTACAGAAGCTGATGAGCGGCAATGCCTAGACTATAGAATTAAGATTAAGCTAACAATAAAGCTGAATTATTTATCGGAGGGAGCTGTGTGTGTATGTTTTATCAGTAAGCCTTCTCAAGTCTTATAGCCAACAACATGAAGTTCTTCGTAAGTGGCTCTTATCACAAGCCAATCCGATTCCGATCTCCTAACTGATTCCTTTTAGATTGCTTTCGCCTGCCTGCTGGCTTTGGCTGTTGCCAACGAAGATGCCGGAGTCCTGCGCAACGAGCAGGAGGTCAATGTGGACAACTTCAAGTATGCCCTGAAGCTGGACAACTCTGTGGATATTGAGCAGGCTGGTCAGCTGCATGGTGAGGAGTGGAAGGTCAACGGCCAGAGCTCGTGGACTTCCCCCGAAGGCGAGGCCGTGTCCATCACCTATGTCGCCGATGAGAACGGCTACCAGGTGCTGTCCGCCAACCCTCCTCTGCCCACCCCACCACCAATCCCAGAGGCCATCCAGCGCGCCCTGGAATGGATCGCCGCCCACCCCTCCAAGGAATAAGTTATGTTTGCCAAAAAATAAATGCATTTAAAAGTTAACCCAGCCCAGAGTCTTTGTTCTTAACCGAAAAGGATCCCCAATGCAGCTGCGTGTGTCCGAAACAAATTTGAATAATGAAACACACACCTCCACCTCGTTAAGAAACAAGTTTCCCTAATTTTATGCGGCGCACAGCAAGTGAAGGTCAGCCAAAACCAGACAAGAAAGAAAAAAAATTAATATTAGCATCCGATTGGGTCTGACAGATGGCCATTGTTGATGAGCTAACCCTGAACTTGAGGTAGCCTCCATGTGCATCCCCTGAAAGTTTCTTCACTTTCGGTTTCTTTCCCGAACGACGAAAGAGAGCTGAGCATTATTGTGGCATACTTTTGGGCAGGCCAGGTATGGTTTTTCCGGCTCTGGCTCATACTTTTGTTGTCTTGTCCATGAACATGGTGCCATTTCTCACCCACGGCGTTATTTCCCATATAAAACAATAAACGACTTGAATATCACGAAGCACTGACAGATGGGGAAACGGATCTACAGAAAAAGTAATTAAAATGGAAGAAAAATCTTATCAAACTCAAAGATGATTTGATCTCAAAGATCAAAGATCAATAAAGTGAGTATTCTTTAAAAAAATATATAAATTTAGAAACTAATAAGTATCTAGAATAAATTATACATAACTTTAACAACTTATGAGCATCCATTGAGTAAACTTCGAATGATCATTTATTAGATCAATATTACATCAGAAATGTCATACAAATATAAATGAAATATTTAATTTATTTTTAGAATTTGTATGAATCAACAACCCAAAAATAGATTAACATATAACAGACAAAAGATAACTACGTATCAAGTTTTACTATCATATTTTACGAATGACCATTTATTAGATCAATATTACATCAGAAATATCAAACAAATTTAAATGAAATATTTAATTTTGTTTAGAATTTATATTATGACTGAGTTAACAAGCCCGAAAATAGATTTACATATAACAGATAGCGGATAACTACGTATCAAGTTTTCCTATCACACGAATCTCTTTGTTAATATCAGGTTTAGGATGTCTTGGTGTTCATTTGTGTGTTTGGAGACATTTACCAATATTTTATATCGCCTTGGTAAAATCAGGCTCTTTGTTGTCATAAGTTCAGATGGGAAATGTTTGGCTTTCAGCCTTTGAAAGTGATCCGATGCGATGCGGAGTAATGCCACTGCAATTATGACGGCGGATAAAGTGAATGCCGTCGTCAATTACGATGTGCTTAGTTTGCCTGGCTGCCTGCAGCCCAGGGGCATCCAAGGTACAAGTATATCCAAAGTGGCCGCCGCGACGATCAAGGCTACACCTCGTCGTCGCCTCACAAATGTCAGAATAACATTGAAACGCTTGCGCTCCGGTTAGCGAGGGATTCTGATTCGGTTTCGGATTCTGGGTCGGTGAGGCTAATCGCTCTGGAAGCTCAACATGAAAATATGAAAACCCAATACCCGCCAGTAGACTGCGACTGCAAGCGGGGAGGAGAACAAGTCCCAAACGATGATGGATTGAGATGCTGAGAGGGAGACGTCAACGTGCCAAACATGCCTGTCAAGGGGAGATTGGTAGAACACTGCAAAGAAAATAGTAATTAAATTCAGAAAATAAGTACAGAACCCATATTCTTAGAGCTGAAGCAATCGAAGTTTTCGATGTAAAAATCGATTTTAAATCGATAAACATTGATGTTTCTCCAGCTTATATAAATGTTGTATACAAATTAATGGTAAATATTAAAAAAGAGTAAAGAAAACCTCATAATTATATTTAATAAGTTTTACAATTATTTAATTTTTATTTAAAATAAAGCCGTTTACATGTAATACCTATCTCATAAAGCTCATACTTGATTAAGAAACAATACACCAATACCTTTCCCAATTATTAAAAAATATTCCTGTCTGGGGACCTCATTTTCCCCCTGTGTAACCTGCACTGCCTTAAATTCATCATCAGCTGCAGGGATTTCGAAAATTTCTGGGATTCCTTCTGGCGCTTCGAACCAAAAAACTTTTCACAAGCCCAGCTGTTGGCGATTACTAATTCCTGGCATTTGAGTTATGCGCCCCATCTATTTGGCTGCTAATTAATTAATAAGAACATAAACAAATGGTCAATATGTCACCGTGACGTCAACTTGTGTCGGCTGCTTTGGCTGGCGCTGTCATAATTCGTAAACAACATTTCGGTTTCCTCAATCTTTTCCGCCAATACTCCCGCCCAATATTCCCAATAATCCATAGCCATTATGTATAAACAAATTCCGAAAATGTGTGCCACACAAGCGCAGCTATTTTATTAAAATGTATAAATCAATTTGCATTTCATTGTGTGGTATTAAACAAAGCGAAAACTAATATTATGGCTGATTTAAATTTGAATATACGTCTGATACGTATACGTGATAATACGTATACGTTGGAGGAAGCAGAACCGCAAGAGACAATATTCGAATCGCTTATAAAAATGTTTTAGCACTCTGTTCGTGTCTGTGTTCGTCGTTTGATATTTCCACCCGAGACGAGGGGGCATTGCTGCTGGTTGTCCGCTTGTCCGGAATGATTCCATCCTCTTAATTTATACCCAATCTTTAATTGCCCGTTAATTTGGTCGAGCTATTAATGATTTTGTGGGCGCACCGCGCCCGTGATTGATTCATAAAGCGTGTCACCGAGCTGTGAATTGGAAAATGTGATCGAATTTGCTCCAATTATGAGTGGGGGATATATGATACATATTTAAATGAGGCACCACTTAAGCGTACACTGAGGGAAATGGCAAGGGGAATGTAAAATAAGATATGCTGAGTTTTTTATGATTTATTTCTTAACTGAAAATTGATTTTTTTGTGTGAAATAATATTATTTAAGTGGTTTTTAATTAGAAATTAACAGTAAATAGTAATATTTTGTTATTTTTGAGTAGGTTTAGTTAGTTTTTTATTAATAAAGCTTTAAATTTCAAATTTTTAAATATCCTCTAGGCTCCAAACTAGAGCTGGACACCTTTTCGATAGTTATACAGGCAAACATAGAACTTAAATCGATAAGCAACGATAACTTTCCAGGTCCATCTTTAACACAAGCCCCGACGTAATTCATTTTTCAATACAAATAAGTCTATATTTTTATTATAAATTCCATGAAGGTCATGTTTTTTTAAGCAGGAGATATTTTTGGTAATTATTCTGTATTATATAAAAGTTCATAGTTAACAGTTAAAACTGCAAATTCACCGAAAAACTTATAACAAGTTTCTAATACAGGAGGAATCCGTATATTGAGAAGTCATTTAATTTGCCATAAATAAATACCAGTATCCAGTATCCAGCGATAGAAATATAAAACAAGCGATGTTTTATTTAAATTTCAGTAAGTTAATTTAAGGCTCTTAATCGTCATTAAGCGTGTTTAGTTTTAATTAATGATGACATCTCATTTGGGAACTGGTTTATCAGTTTTAGCATCACCATAAGATCGTCTAGATTCCGGCCAGATCTGCTGGATGATTTCGCTCAGTGCCGCGTAAAAATAGTCATTGTTAAGCTTAGCAAACCACTACAAAATCGTATTGCTCTTCCCTCGCCCGGGGGAAGTGATCTTGGCGGCGCGGTGGGCGGATGGGTATATATGGAGCTATGGTATTGGTGGTGGTCTGCTGGTCTGGTCTGGTTTTTGGTGGCCAGCAGGCACAGTAAATGCGGCCACAATGGTTTTTACAGTGCTTTTCGTATTTTCACTTCACAAAAAAGAAAATTAGAAGCACATTCTACGTTTTCTTTTGTTTATTTTCCCCCGGTGGTTTGGTTTTATTTTCGAAATGCTGCTGAAAACCATAAATTAGCTTGTTACTTTTGGAATGCCCCGGCTATGTGGCGCTGTGTGTGCCGGGTGTGGGTGTTGGTGTGTGCTGCTGGGCTTTCGGGATCTCTCGGATCACGCAGAAGTGGGGAACTGATTCAGTCGTTAGCGGAGATCGATCTGGTGAACAACTAGCACAGGATTTAAAAATGGAGAACATTGTAAGTGGAGGTTTATCAGTGATAATCATAGAAAAATGATTACTTCTTCAACTTAACATTGACAAATTTTATATTTCATGCTGGGACATGAAATTGTGACCCTATTTCGTTATAAAATCCCTAAAAACTGTCACATTGTCATTACTACAATATGTTACCTTCCTTTCCAGGATGAAGACCTGACCCCCGAGCAGATTGCCGTTCTGCAGAAGGCATTCAACAGCTTCGATCACCAGAAGTGCGGCAGCATCTCCACCGAAATGGTGGCCGATATCCTGCGCCTCATGGGACAGCCCTTCGACAGGCAGATCCTCGAGGAGCTCATCAACGAGGTCGATGAGGACAGTAAGTACTCCAAAAACACCCCCCTTTTCAAAAACTAAAACTAATATAAACCTTTCCCTCACAGAGTCCGGTCGCCTGGAGTTCGAGGAGTTCGTCCAGCTGGCCGCCAAGTTTATCGTTGAGGAGGACGACGAAGCCATGCAGAAGGAGCTGCGTGAGGCTTTCCGCCTGTATGACAAGCAGGGCAATGGCTACATTCCCACTTCCTGCCTGAAGGAAATCCTTAAGGAGCTCGACGATCAGCTGACCGAGCAGGAGTTGGACATCATGATTGAGGAGATCGATTCTGACGGCTCCGGCACCGTGGACTTTGATGGTGAGTCCGCTGAACGACCAATTAGCCGCCGTCACTCGGCCGATAAAATTTGAAATTCTCTGGCCAAATGCCAATGAGAGGCATTTCCATTTTCCATTTTTTTTTCCTCCACACAAATTATATCAATTTGTTGCCTCAGTTTCCGCGGGGAGCTTCTGAGGGGAGCGAACTGCCCTTGTAGACGCGTCTATTTTTGGAGTCTTAGATCTTTACACAGAGACAGAGAGACGTATCGTTTTCAGACAGATTTTAGAGGAGATTACAGCACCTTGGGATTTGGAAAAAAAGTGTTTGTTTGTTTTTTACTTGATAGGAAAAAATGTAGAGTCTTGGAAATCACTTCAAATAATGTTAATGGAATTATAACTTAATTTCTGGTAGTTTCTTAAATAACTTAAATAAAGAATTACTTTTTTTATAACTTAAAGAAGGGATAATAGTTAAAATACATATTTTTTACATTTAAATAAAGCCTTAGTTTAGGTTGTGATAAATACTTTAAACCTATATACCTTCCATGAAAGCAGTGGGAGTCTTTGAAACTACTTAAAATATTGGTTATGGAATTATAACTTTATTTATGGTAATTTCTTAAATACTTAAAGAAGGAAATACTCCATTTATAATTTAAAGAAAGGATAATAGTTAAAATAAATATTTTGTACGTTTTAATAAGGTCTTAGTTTAGGTTGCGAGAAATACTTTAAACCTATTAACCTTCCAATATATACTTCATTTTGATTTATTTCGAAGATAGAAGTCTAGAGTCCTTTCACGGTCCCCAAACACGTATTTTTCAAAGATAAATCCTCGTTAAACCAAAGTCCTCTCATTTAAACATCTTAGAATTCTAATAATTAAATTCTTTGTAACTTAAATAACTCAACTAATTACTCCACTTTCGTTTTCCCTTTCCTCTTGCAGAATTCATGGAGATGATGACTGGCGAATAAGCGCCTGCTATGGACACCACACCACATCGCATCATTATTAATTGTCTACTACCCGCTATCCCTGAGGCTTGAATAAACGTTTTGTATTTGATTTGTACGATTGAGTATTGAGTAATCATAATTACGCTATAAATAATCCGCTTGTGCAGGAACTACGAGAGGGTAGAAAAACCCAAAGCCAAAGCCAAAGCATTCTAAGCTGCATCTGCATCCGAGTTGAGTCATCTTAATTGAGGCTTTCTGGCTGCGAGATTATTATTTTTCGATGCTTGCATAAGCATGCTTCTAGGCTGGGAGTGGGCGTGCCCGCCTGCTCATTTGTGTGTTAATTTGGCAAGGCCACGCGGCGTATGGGTGATGAATGTTGCGCATACGCAGCGTGGACCTTCAGTACATACATTATTTTTCCGCTCTTTTTCATTCAAATCTATTCTTTTTTTCTGTGGCTGCTTGATGGCTGTAAATGCAAGTGCGTGCAAATTCCTTTTGCCACTTGGCTGGCGTTCTGGTCCGCGCAGCTGTGTTGCCAATGATGTCCAACCCATAGAGAATGCAAGCGAGACTGTGTCTGTTTGCTGCCTTTCCAAACTGGCAAATGTCAGTGAGCATTCTCCTTGTTTGTTGCCAGAAAAGATGTCAAGCATTTTCGCTAAACTTGGCCCCCGAAACATGCAACTGCCCTTTCTGCAAAAGTTTAACTCAACCCAAGTATGTACGTGTACTGGGAGAAGGGGCAGTGCCGTGGCAGATGGATGTTTTGCCGCCAAGTGGAGCAACTTGTTTTGCGCAATGCCCACTCCTCCTCCTCCTCCTCCTCGGATTTTGCCCGGAGGGTGTCGATATTAGTGGTATTTATTACCAGTTTTCCACTCAATCGTTAGGTGAAAGGTCACCCGGACTGGACCTGGCCCTCTGAGAAAGAGCTGCCACGAAATCCCAGCTGCCCGGATTTATGGACATCCGTCTGGTTCAGACGGCACATTTCTATATGCGATTCTTAGCGCCGAGCGAGACTGTTTCCCAAACGTGCCATTCAATGGAGATGAATCTGCAGCAGCGGAATGATGACGCTCGCCGCTGCCGATGGATGATGCGCTCGAGCGTTGAGAGTTTCGATTGGATTTCAATTTACGAGCAGCAAGCGGCGGCAACTTGCTAATTTTTACCAACTCGGGAGAGATGTGGCTGAGAGCGTTTGTTTAACGAGACAAGGTACATTGGGTAAACGAGATGCCGCCGCCACCGTCGTCGTCGTCGCTGAGACAATGGGGCGAACCTATGCAGCTTGGATGCAGCTCCTCCTCCTTCTCGTTCTCCTCCCTTTGGCTGGCAATTGCTTTTGCCCCAACACAGCTGCACACGATTCGCAATAAATGCCATAAAGTATCAAAATCTCAGCACTCGCTCAGCAGCGCCAAGCTCGGAGCTGCAGCTCCGGCCAGCTCTGAAGCTAGAGCTCATTCCATTCCATTCGATTGCATTTGGCGCCGAAACCAAGTATAAAAGCGGGAGAACCCAGGCTGCGATCGGCACAATAGTACCGTGACAATCGAGGAGCCGAGCAGCTGTGTTCCCCAACAAGGACTCGCGTGGATTCGATCGTTTCGTTCGTTTGTTCGTTTTGTTTTGTGTCAAGGATTGTGGCAAGGACTACGCTGCAAATACCACTTGGAATATTAACTCGAACCAATAACAGAGATGGCTCCTAAGTGGGTAAGTTCAGTGGTCACAAGAAAAGCCAGGAGATAGATATATTACTGGTTTGAATTAAAAAATTGTAATACTTCCTTAGAAGGATGAGTTCAAAGCTGTTAAAGAATCGAAGTTTTTAATGAAAATCGATATTTAAGCGATTGTTTTCCAGCTATATTTTTTTTGAGCCAGAAAATATTGAATTGTTAAAGTGTCCTTTTAAAGTTTCAAGAGTATCGCCAGTGCCTTCACGCTATAATATTTAAAATATGCCTCACAAAAATTTAATTTTTAATAAATTATTAAAAATATTGGTCAGACGGCAGGATAATATATTTATGAAAGATGTTAATTTAATAAATTATCCCCAATCTTTTCTTAATGAATGTTAAACTGGCTTAAAATAATAAATTAAGAAAAGGTCATTTTTTGAAGTATTGACTTAGCAAATGGATATTCCAAAGATTCGAGACTTACGACTTTACAAATTTCGTCAAAATCTAAGGAAAATGTTCTGAATTATGTAATATTGCAGTGAAAATGTACGAGAGTACTCATGAAACATTAAAATATAACATTTAATTCAAGTGAAACGTGCTAATTTAGCAATTATAATAAAAAACAATGAGATAAGTTAACTGACTGGCGACAGGATCTAGAGCCGGAAGAGGATCGATAACTTTCTAATTACGCCCAATTCGATTTAAAATCGATTAACATAGATACCCCTTCCAGCTCTAGCGGGAATGTTTCTTCTTAAAAAGTCAAACTAGCAAAGCGTGGGTCAAAAAGTAAACTATTTAGCTCAATATTTAGTATTAACAGAGCAATAATGTTTAACAACAAATCACTAGTGCCTCTCCCACCCACTTAGTACTAAAACAATTCATTAAAGATCGAGATAAATTAATTGGCTTGCCGCAGGGCGAGGAAGGATTTCCCCATCGCACTTAGCATATCCGATTGTCTTGGAAAAGATCAAGAAACGCATAAATTAAGAGGCCATTGGCAATCCGAGCTGGAGGAGGAGACGCTAAAGATGGATGCTGGCACGCAAAGTTGCCCAAGTAACGGTCGTGTCCGTCCCGCCTCCAAAGCAGATCATCATGGAAATGGAAATGGAAATGGAAGCAGTGGAAGCAAAGGCAGTGGCGACCCAATTGGCAGCCCATTTGCAATTACCGCAATTATATTTTTGCAGTTGCGAAATTCTGTCGAAGATGTCTGCGCGCCGGTCACGAAATCCCCAAAGAGTCTCCAAACTCTGACTCTGGCCCAAAGGGGCAGGCGTTGGTTGCATGTGGCACCGTCACACTGCCTCATGCCTTGAAGATGCCTCCGAGATGAGTCAGTGTGTGCTGCAAATGTCAGAATTTTCATTATTCGGAGAATTGCATTATTCAGGTGCGCGACAATCGCGCGACAAGTGAGCTCATCAGTCGATGTAGCTGTTACGGGGAGTCCATAAACGGTTTAAACTTCAACTTGACACTCGCTGGTCGCTGGTTCGACGGTACTGCCCCAGCTCCAGTCCCAGCCGATCCGTTTACTTAACCTTCCCAGCCAGCAGCAGCAGTCTCTTTCGATTGTTCACACGCTGCTGCTGCTGCATCTTCGATTGCCCCAAGCGGCAGACATCTTCTGTCTAACAAGAAGTCCATAAATATCAGAGTTCGTCGGTGTCGATGAAGAGCTTGATATAGTCGCTGGATAGTATAGGTATTAGCAGCCTTAATGGGCGATTTGCAACAATGGAAAATGGAAAACGTGAGGCGCGAGTCTGCGCTTCATTGATGAAACGAAATGGCCGACATTTTGGCCACACTCTTGACCCCGTTCGAGGTCGCATCCTCTCTAGCTTCTTCAACTGTACTCCATTCTCCCCATTCATAGGAATGTGCCAACATCCAAGTTAAGTGTTAATTAATTTTTGGGCACTTGAAAGCGATTTTTAGAACGCTTTTATGGCCACATCAAATCAGTGCAAAACGGGGTCTAGGACTTTTCGGGTAATTACAAAATATTTCAGGCTTTTACTAATTTTAATGGTTTAGTAATTAAATGCCTAAGACTTAAAAGCAAATAAAGGAAAATAAGAATTCACATTCAAGTATAGCTTCCTTGCTTGCTCATTTTGAAATGTTCACATATTTTAACAAAATAATCTTCGCAGTTTTATAGAATAGAGTCTCTAAACTATAAAATCTTACACAATAAATTTGATTAATAATCGTGGGTTTTAAGTAAGTAGTTTCCATTCATTAAAGTTTAATGTTTCCATTAATAATAGCCCATAAATTGTTGAACTTTTTATAGTCTCCTAAGATATATTCTATACCTATTGCGCAGGAATCTATGGATATTATTATATTATTACCCAATGTGTTAGCCCACATGCTTGACTTCAGGCCAAGCGTGCATCGCGATGAACTTTCCACTTACCTTGCATAAATTTGTAGTCTTACCTCTTGATCTCTTCCAGGCTCTGTTGATCACGACGCTGACGCTGACGCAGGCGGCGAAGCTGGATAACAAATACCTGCCTCCACCTGCCAGTGCGGCCAGTGCGGGCGGCAGTCCAGGAGCGGGGCTCCAGGGACCCGGAGGCGGCTTCGGAGGAGGTGCACCAGGTGGTGGCTTTGGAGGAGGTGCACCAGGGGGTGGCTTCGGAGGAGGTGCACCAGGTGGTGGCTTCGGAGGAGGATCACCAGGGGGCGGCTATGGAGGATCTGGAGGCCCTGGAGGCCCTGGCGGCTTTGGCGGCGGCAACAACGGATTGGGTGGCTTCGCCAATGGTCGACCCATCGCCCCTGGTGCCGGAGGGGGCGGTTCCGTTCCCCTACCGCGACCCAGTGCTCCGGCTGGTGCCCCGCCCGCCGGCGGACCACCTATTCCCATCCTGTCGTTCGTGAACGAGAACGACGGCGATGGCAACTATCGCTTCAGCTACGAGACCGGCAATGGGATCAAGGCCCAGGAAGAGGGCACCGTGAAGAACAAGGGCTCGGAGAACGAGATACCCTCCGTGATGGGCTCCTATTCCTACACGAATCCCGAGGGCGAGGTCGTCGAGATCATGTACACGGCGGATGAACGCGGCTTCGTGCCCTCAGGCGCTGCTCTTCCAACTCCTCCACCCATTCCAGAGGCGATAGCCAAGTCACTGGCCGCCCAGGGCATCAACGTGCTGCCAGGCGGTGGATTCACCGGCGGTGGTGGTGGCCAAGGTGAGATTTTAACCCGGAAAACTGATATAATCACTAAACATTTTTATTTTTCATACTTAAGGAGGAGGAGGCGGATCGGGAGGCGGAGGAGGATATGGCGGCGGATCAGGCTTTGGAGGTGGAGCTGGAGGACGTGGTCCAGGAGGCGGCGCGGGAGGCGGTGCAGGGGGATATGGAGGCGGCGCGGGAGCAGGCGGTGGAGGAGGTGGACGAGGTCCAGGGGGTCCAGGAGGCTTTGGCGGCGGAGCAGGAGCCGGCGGCGGAGCAGGATACGGCGGTGGAGCAGGGTACGGCGGCGGCGCAGGAGGCGGCGGCGGAGCAGGAGCCGGCGGCGGAGCAGGAGGCGGCGGCGGAGCAGGAGCCGGCGGCGGAGCAGGATACGGCGGCGGTGCGGGCCGAGGTGGTGCTCCCGGAAGCCCTGGTGGACCTGGTAAGTATTATGTTACGATCATACCCAATTCTGAAGTCGAAATTGTCGGCTTAAGATCAAAGCAATGTGTTCTCTTTGTGGGAAGATATTGTGAGAAGATTTTATGAAGATCTATCTGCATTTTAAGAGTAACTTACTCCCACAATTTTCAGGTTTGTTTAAGATATTAATGTCGTGTAGGTAACGTCATTGTCTGTCGATTTTCCCACGATTCACAAAATGAATTCCATAAATTATAAATTGTGTACCGAAAGCCGTTACCCTAAAGCCCATTCAAGAGTCCATAATGTTTTTATAGACCAGTCCGCACCACTACAGTCAAATGCCAACATTGCATTTGTATGAGTGAAAATTGGACACTCTATGGCTAGATATCTGGAAAAAAACAGCTAAAATGTATAGTAATATGGCAAAAAAATAGCTATAACATAAAAACTAGCTATTTAACTCTAAAAACGGCTAAATCTAGCCACACAATTACAATTTGTCTGCACTGATTCTTCTGGTTTCTTTTGTGCATATTATTCATCTGTTCTCTTTTGTGCATACTTCTTCTTCTGTTCTCTTTTGTGCTTACTGTGCGTGAGCGGCAGCGACGCCGACTAAGAAAAATCCTATCCCACGGGATGGGGCCATGCCGACCGCTGTTATAGACTAACAAAGACTTTTGTTTAATGAATCTTTGCAGGATCGCCAGGAGGTCCCGGAGGACCAGGGCGTCCAGGATTCCCCGGTGGCAATCAGTATGTTCCTCCCCCAGCGGGCGGAGCTGGTGGAGCACCAGGTGGTCCGGGAGGCTATGGTGGCGGTGGAGCAGGAGGATTTGGAGGCGGTGGAGGGCGAGGCGGCGCGCCAGGAGCTCCCGGTAGCCCGGGTGCTGGAGGATTTGGTGGCGGTGGAGGGCGAGGCGGCGCGCCTGGAGCTCCTGGTGGTCCAGGAGGCCCTGGTAGCCCGGGTGCAGGAGGATTTGGAGGCGGTGGAGGGCGAGGAGGCGCGCCAGGTGGTCCTGGAGGCCCTGGTGCTCCAGGAGGCTATGGTGCGCCAGGTGCTCCCGGTAGCCCAGGTGCTGGAGGATTTGGAGGAGCTGGAGGGCGAGGCGGCGCGCCTGGAGCACCCGGTAGCCCTGGTGGTCCAGGAGGCTATGGCGCTCCAGGTAGCCCAGGTGCTGGAGGATTTGGAGGCGGTGGAGGGCGAGGAGGCGCGCCAGGCGGTCCAGGAGGCCCTGGTAGCCCGGGTGCTGGAGGATTTGGAGGCGGTGGAGGGCGAGGAGGCGCGTCAGGTGGTCCAGGAGGCCCTGGTGGTCCAGGAGGCTATGGTGCGCCAGGTGCTCCCGGTAGCCCAGGTGCAGGAGGATTTGGAGGCGGTGGAGGGCGAGGAGGCGCGCCAGGTGGTCCAGGAGGCCCAGGTGCTGGAGGATTTGGAGGCGCTGGAGGGCGAGGAGGCGCGCCAGGTGGTCCGGGGGGTCCAGGTGAGTTAACATCAAATTAAAACCTTTTCCTGCTGCTATTCCTAGCCCGGTTCTTTGCAGGCTCTCCAGGAAGACCAGGAGCACCAGGGTCACCCGGATCGCAGTACATCCCGCCAGCGCCGGGAGCGCCAGGTGCTGGCCGCGGCAACGGCGAATTCAATCCGCAGACAGGCTATAGCTACTAATCCCGGAAGAGAGTGAGCAAACCCAGCTTCAAGTCCCTCGGATCGATGAAACCTCAAAGCAATGCAAGCTGCCCAAAAAATACTCTTTTCTTACCCCGATAAAAACTGGTTAACTTATTTATGAAAGCTTCCCCTCTTCCTCCCGTGACAATGTGTGAGCGTTCTTTCGAAATAAATGAATCTTGAATACGAAAAATAACTCAAAATATATACTATTTTAGCTCAAATAGGAACTGCCGGAACTGAATTTGAGTACGTTTTTGCTTATCGTGCTAGTGGACACTGATCGAATAAGATACTTCGCTCTACGAAAGATCGTAGAGAAGCATGAATCCCTCTGGAAATGGAAAATGTCGGATGCAATCGAAGGCAATCGACTTCCGTATCGGAAGTGGTTTAATCACTACCTTCACATTGCTCGGGGACGAAAGAAAATAAGTAATTTGAAATTAAGGAAACAAAATAAATATAAAAAGAAATAATTTCCAGGCAGGAAAAAAAAAAATAAATAAAAAAGAAGTCAGCATTTTAAGGAGTAGCTGTTCTCCGACCCAAAGCTTTCGCTTGAATGAAAATTTTACTGCAGCTGGCCCCTATTTATACTCGATTTTTCGAAGAAGAAGAAACGCTTTCTTCTTAAAAAGTGTGACCAGCTTTAACTGCATCTACACGTAAGAATTATGGTCAAAAATCAAATTACAGCAAAATACCTTATATTTTCGGATTCGCTATTAAAATCTCAATTATTTAAATATAAAATATAAAAAATATTGAAAAAAAAAATTTGTTCAAATTTTTCAAAATTTTATAAGGGGTTACATCATTAAAATGGTCAAAAATTGAAAAAAAATATATATTTTTAAATTTGTAAATTTAATTTGCAGATTAATTAACCAATCAACAACTAACCTAAAAATGCTTTCCGAATTAAAATTAAGGCGTTTTTGGCTAAGTTAGTGATTATTTTCCCTTGGAAATAATGGTCTTTAAAAAGTTCAGCTGTGTGCTTTCACACTTTAAATAGTTTTAATGTTTTCTTTTGCGACTCCCGGACGACGTGCTCTCCAATGTTAGCCGACCCATTCAAGGACTTATTAATATCTATGCTTGGAGCTTTGAAATCTTGAATATCAAAGAAAAATCGGGTGTTTTCTGCGCTGGATCTAGTTTTCCTTCATCTTTTTGCAAAAAAATTCATAATTTCAAGAACAATAAGAAATTAGGGATGGGAAAAAACGTTTAGGGAAGGAATTTTCTTTTAGTATGTATAGAAACCTTCGATGCGAATGGTGAACGGATGGTCTGTCGATTTTGAATGGACCATTTTTCCCCATGTAAAATAACTGACCATTCTCGAGAATGGAGCTGAATGTAGCAGTGGAACAAGGCTAAAACAAATATAAGGAATGTCATAGTCAACTATCGATAAACTAGAATATCGATTGGCCCGAATTGATATTTGAAATCAAAAGAAACAGTCAGGATGTTGAATATGGAGACCAGGAGGAAATCGCCTCAACTGCTCCAATTAAACCGATTAGGATCCGCAACAAGTTGAAGCCAAGTTTAAAGATTGAAAATGTTTGCGTTTATTTTAAATTAAATGTACCTTTAATTGCCGTCTCTTAACTGCTAGTAATGCTTAACAATTGAATTGTTTTAATTTATGTTATGTTACGTTATGCATGTGTGTGTGTGTATGTGTGGTATATGCGTTACCTTTTTTTTATTAATGGTTATTTTGTATATAAAAAAACATCCAATCGGAACGTTCTCTAACGCCAATATGTACACTTCTATCGGGTTAAAACACATTCTACAAATTGCCTTAGTTAGCGACTCTGAATTGACGACTAATTAATGTTTATGGTAAATATATATATATATATATCATTTAAGTATTGCGAAACATACTCGTTTAAACTTAGCTTATAATTCTGTGTACATACTTTACAAACACTCAATGGTCGGACTTAGCTAACAATAAATCATATAATTATATATATACTTGTAGTGTGTAGGTATGACAAAAAAATCATTGAAAATCGTTGCAGAGAAGTGAATGCTTTTCGCGCTGCAAAAAATTCGAATCAACTAAATTATGAATACATATTGCATTTACAAAAGGTCTGGTCTGGTCAGAATACTAAATACTAGTACAATAGTACAATATAATTACACGCTACGGCCTATGAACAAGATAAGCATTATTGGAAGATGCAAGATGCAAGATGCAAGCGATGCAAATATTGCAACATTACAAAATCAACGACGAAGAATGGGGTTGCAACAATTTAAATTACATTTAAACTTGGCCCGCCTTGATCAACAATAAAACCGACTGACTGGATTAGTTGCTCCCGCTCCCGCTGCTGCTGCTGCTGGTCTTCAGCTGCACCCCCAGCACTTCCCTTAGCTCGCGCAGCTCTTGGGGTCCCTGCATCAGCCGCTTGACTCCTCGCGGCAGCCCTCGGCACGACGCCAGGTTGATTGAGCTCATGTTCACGCAGTTTGTGAGTATTTCCTTCACTGCCTCATCCGACACGGACGAGCCGCACAGATTCAAATGGCTGCAAATTGGATTTGATGAGCTTACAATAGTTTAATTTATTCCTATATAAATACTTACGCCAGCGGTGACTCGCTGCCCTTCTCGGCGAGGGCGCGCAGAGCATTGTCTATCGGCTGCTGCACATTCGCCCAGGCCAGATCCAGTTCAATGAGGCTGTGCGCCCACTTGGAGGCGATGAGTTCCAGACCCGACCTAAGTAAGGGAAACTTTTCAATTAGATTTGCTTTCTCTTAATCGCAACTTATCGAACTTACCCCATGTCCCGTGTAACCGAGCAGCCAGACAGGAATAAATGCTTGATATCCCAGGCTGGCAGGCGGATGAGGCTCTCGTGGGTCAGCCGCGTGCAATTGCGCACGTCCAGCAGCTTCAGCTTGGAGCTGCTCTTCAGGATGCGCTGCAGATGGTCGTCACTGATGATGCGCGACTCATCTGTCAGAGCAGCCACCGACAGCTCCTCGAGATTGGGAAAACCGGGCGAGTCCATCTGATGGGGAGTCACTATATTAGTTAAAATATTCACGAAACTGTGGGAAAGAGGGTACTTACAATTTCCTGCATGCCTGCCGTGCTCGGCGTTATGTGGGAGTTGGTCACTCGCAGGACCTTGAGCTTCTGGCAACCGCGTTGCAGCTTCTCAATGTGCAACACACCGTGTGAGGTGGCCTGAGTGGTCACGTTCGAGAGATCCAGTAACGCCAGATTGGGACAGTGCGTCTGCAAGAATTCAAATGCCAATAAGAGCGGGATAAGAAGAGTATGAGCTAGAGCTGGCACAAAATCGATGTTTTGCACTATCGATTTGTTTGATGTTATCGATACTATCGATGTTTCCTAAGCCATACAATTTATGCATATAAAAATTATACTATTGCCATTTTCCACCAGCTTTAATGAATTAATTCCCATTCATGATCTAGCCAAATATTTCCCTTCCAATATTTGAGAGAGTATCGTCATGATCATTTCAAAGGCTTAAAATGGGGTCTAATCGGTCAGTTCTATATTTTTTTTAGCAATATTTCTTTTTTTAAATGGAAACGCCCAAATACTCAAAACATCGATAGTGCGAAAAAGACCTAGTATCCATAATATCGAGTGTTAATAAAATCGATAGTTTGCAGTTTAAAAAATCGATAGTATCGATAGTGCGAACGAAATCGATAGTTTGCAGAGTTAAAAAAAATCGATAGTGCGAACAGTCGATAATTTGCAAAAAAGTTTTTAAAAAATCGATAGTATTGAAAGTGCCAACAAAATCGATAGTTTGCAGGGTTTAAAAAAATCGATAGTATCGATAGTGCGAAAAAAAATAGATAGTTAGCAAAAAAGTGTAAAAAAAATCGGTAGTACAGTGTTTCGATGTCTTTTCAGCACTAGTATGAGCAGGATAACTCACCGACAGTATGCCCACTATCTGCGGTATTCCCGCCAGACGGTTGTGCGCCAAGTAGAGATGCGTCAGGCGACTGCCCATAGTCTGGAGTGCATTGCACAAGGAGTTGATGCCAACAGCGCTCTTGCTGGCATTCATCTCCACCTAGAGAAAAGAGCAAACATCAGAGGGAGTCCAAGGAGCACGCTCTAGTACTTACATTGATGGAACTCAAGTCTAATCGCTGCAACTTGTGCAAGTTGTCCACCAAGTAGGTAAGATTATCCGAGGTGAAACCCTTCCAGCCGGACAGCGTGATGCCTGCCAGGTTCGGGCAGCCACTGGACAGCTTGGTCAGGAAGCAATTGATGTCCGTTATCTTCCAATTGGCTGAAGGGGAATACATATTAGATGAAATGCTTAGAGTTTGTGCCTCTTTACTTACAAACATTCAGCTCTGTGCAGGCACTGCAGCGGTTGTCCACAAACCACTTGAGCTTCAGTTCAGTGCGGTACTTCTCCTTTACCCAGGTGGTCAGATCCATGGTCCGCCACAGGGTCGGCCTAAGGGAAACCTGACGCCAGAGCGAGCAAACTCGTCCCAGGCGAAAGAGGGTCGGCAGGCAGCCCTCCATGTCCACGGCATGCTCGAAGATCTGCAAAGGAAATAAGTTGTGTGTGAGTGAGGTTCTAAGAGGGCATTTTCATTTCCTTCTCACCCTGAAGAGGACTTCCTCGGGCAGCTTTTGGGCCCACACACTCTGCTCGATGGGCTCGTCCGCTGCTGCCGCATCTGCGCTCGTAGAAACCTTCTTTTGGCCATCTCCTCCTCCGCCGCCACCTTTCTTCTTGCGCGGCTCGTACTCCGCCTCATCGCTGTCCGGCTGCTTTGGTTTGCGAATGCGCTTGCGCACAGGCTTTGAGGCCGCGGGAACGGGTACGGGGGGAGAGGTGGCGGCCGCCGGTGCACTGTCTCCGGCATCGGATTTCTTGATGCACAGCTTTATGCCCACCTTGTGGTCGCTGATCTCGCTCTCGTACATGGGCAACGCCTTGGGCGGCTTGCGGGCTCGGGAGGCACGCGGTGACGTGGACGCCGCCTTGCTGGGCTTCTTGGCGCTGCTGAGGGCCGAGGACAGCGGTTTTCCCGACTTTGGTATGGTGCCATTGACCGTCGTCGCCGTCGCCGCCGCCGCCGTCTCCGGTTGCTCTTGCTTGGGCGGCGTACTTGGCAGTGGCGGCGGCTGCTGCTGCTGCTCCGCTACGGGAGATCGCTGGCCCTCCGAAGCGGGGGAGCAGGACGTGGATGTGGCCGTGTTGGTCTCATCCGTCTGCGTTTCTGACTTGGGCGGAGACAGAATGTTCTCCGGGATAACTGCCGTCGTGGTTCCCGACGCCGACGTAGTTTCGCCGACCAGCAACTGGGGAGGCGTTTGCGACGGCGTCGACGGGGTGAGTGTGTTGATGTCCACCGTAGCGGATTTCTCCTTGTCCCCCGGCTCACCGCCCGGTGGCTGCTGCTGCGGCTCACCAGTGACATCCGTGTCCACTTGCATGGCCTCAGCTTTCTCTTTTACGCCATCTTCGTCGGACACCTTGGTCTCCTCCACTTGAGCGGGTAGAGATTCGCTCATTACTGCACTCGCTTTTCTGCAATCGAAACAAACACACAACTTTAAGCACTTCAAATTCGAATTCTCATTATTCCAGCCGGGAAAATCGATGCAAAAGGAACACTCTCAACCCATTTTGGCGGTTTTTCACAGTTTCCCATTCGCCCCCGTTCTCAATACGAAACTAGAAAAAAAAAACACGAAGAAAACACGACGCGAAGCGCTCTCTCCGGAGCCCACGAACAACACACAGTCGTAAATCTCACCTGCTACAACAATTACATATATATATTTTTTGTTTTTATTTTTATTCGTTTGTTCGCTCTTAATAAACAAGTCGGGCGCAGTTGGGGTCGCACCGACTTGTTAGTGACCTGTGCGCAAACTCCCAGCCAATTCCCGCCATAAATCTCGCACGGAGGGTCGGTCGTTATCTACGCGGGGGGGCGACGTTGGATCGGAGTAATCTCCACGGATCTCCAATCTTCGGGGTTTTTTTTGTGGTTTCCCAACCGTGTTTGTGGCACTGCACTTCACTTATATTTAATATGCTGCTCGGCGCGACGCGGGCAGGGTGCATAATCGGCATTCAACTCACCACTTGGAAGAGAGGTAGGTACACAAATGTATGTTATCTGCCGAACCCCTGTTGCCTCGCTCGCACTCGCTGCGGTGCTGTACTGCGCTGCGGTGTGTGAACGGTGCGGCACTATTGTGTGTGTGTTTGAATTGTTCGATTTCGATTCTAAAGATTTTTTCTCTTGGCGTTTTGTGGTAACTGTGGCCTTTTCACTGCCCAAACGACCGCTTTCACATTATTGTCGAGCACTCGAGGCACTGGACTCCAATTGGTCACGGCATTGGCGAGTATTCGTACATTATTTGGACCCACAATCAATTAAAACTTATTTCCACCAGCCGAACGACGTAGAAGCAGCAGTGTTACCAGATGAAAATGTTGCTTTCCCTAAAAAATCTCAAATAGTCGATATTTCACCCTAAAAAATCCAGTCAATTGGGAGAGCGTAAAAATTGGGAGAGCAAGAGAGCAGGAGAGCAGAGAGCGGCTCTAGAGATGGGGTGAACAAAAATAAGAGAATCTAGAGATGGGGTGGTGAACAAAAATAAGAAGATCTGGAGATGGACTATCACGAAAGAAACGTCGATGCCAGCATCGACCCCTAAACTTTCCCCCTAAAAATTCTTCCCCCCTAAAATTCCCCCTAGGACATAAAAAAAACCCCTAAATCTAGGGGGAAAACCCCTGATCTGGGAACGACGTAGAAGCAGAAGCACGATATATCGATATGTGCGACTGGTAGAGGTGGGACAACTTCGATGCAACGATATCGGGAATGTAATGCAACTATCGATGCCTTTCTTGGTTCATCTCTAGGAAATTAATGGGTAATAACGGTTTTTTGAATACTTATACTGGAAATTTATTTTACACTGTAAAATATACAAAAACGAATACCAAAGAAAGGAGATCTCTTTTAGTAGGCAAAATCGAGATTGGCCACCTCCGGTAGCACGGTAAGACCCTTGTGCACCTCCAGCCACCGCTTGGCGTCGTACGTGGTCCTGCCGTAAGTGCGTCCGAATTTGTACGTTTCGCCGGGAACGTGGCCAGCATAACTGGGCACCAGACCGTCGTTGGTGTGGTAAACGACAAAGTGCTCCACCGGCGGACAGGTGATGGCTGGCCGGCTGAGATCCTGGCCGCAACACCAAGAGTCCCGCTTCTTCTTGTACATGTAATCAGAGAAGCTGCAGAGCGCCCGGTGGGTGAGCACCTTGTTGGATTCCCCAAACCGGGTCACCGACATGGGAATGTGGCCAGAGTAGCCATTGATGATGTACTTGTCGTCATCCTCGTCCTCCAGGTAGTGGGGCGACGTGAACTTGCTGTAGCATAGTTTCTCCGTTCTTGGCGGACAGACCTCTTCTTTAAGACCCTTGGAAACGCCGGTGACCGGCAGCAGGGGTGACCTGTAGTAGGCTTTGGGCAATAGTCGCTCGTTGATCTTGCGGTCGAACAGGCCCTTTCCGCTCTCCAACAGATCCCGGTGTCGCAGCGTCCGATTCTCGCAGCGATACAGCTCCATAAGAGTCTCGTGGTCGGCCACTCCCGCGGATGCGGCTGCCAGATAACGCTTGCCGATCTGACTCACTATATTCGGCACAAAGCCGGCATATCCGGGCAGGATGGGGTGTCTGTAAACCGAGTCCACCAGCTCCTCTCTCGTACGCAGCACCTTCAGTTCATGTGGCGTGGGATAATCCTTGAGGCCCCGCTTGGCATGGATGGGCGCCACAATCAGTTCTGGAGCATGGTAGATGCAGGGATCGATGAGCAGGTTGTGCGTCTGCCGGCCATAAGTGCGACCCACTCGATCCCGATTCCCGGCGCAGTGACCCGTATATCTAGCGATTATCACAAGGAATTTGTAAAGAAGCCTTCCCTGTAAAGAGCCTGCAGCTATCTTACCCGGGCACCAAATGCGGTTCCGGCGTTATGGAGTGGTCCATTTTTCACTAACTTGAATTTAAATCACACAGAAAATTTTCTAGAGATGTTTTATAAACGAAATTTGTACATTTACTAATAATAACAAAGGATTCCAACGACAAATAAATAAAAGTAAGGTAGATTTGTTCCTAAAAATCATTATTAACAACCGCCACCCGAAAGAATGATCTATTAGACACCCGCTACTCTCAGCATCTCCTCGATGCTGACGATCTTCTCGCGTGGCTTTCCCCTGGCCTTGCCCGCCTCGCTTTCGAAGTCGTTTATCCGCCGCCAGCCATCCCAAGTGACCACGCGCTTGTCATCCGCATCGTAGCCGGGCTTGGCGGAACTAGTGTCCAGGACATTGGCGGCTATGTCGTCACAGATGCTCTTGGCCACCGCAAAGGCGCCACTCATGGTGGTTAGGATAACGCCAGTGGGTCCGGTGCCCAACCAACCGGCCACATACAGTCCGGGATCGATTTTCTCAGCGTCCTTGAGCACCCGACCTTCTGTGTTGTGAACGCGTCCGCGTCGCGTGTCAAAGTTGATGCCGGAATCCACGCAACTGGATTTGTAGCCAATGCTGCGCAGGATCAAGTCCGAGGGAAGACGCTCGGTACCATCGGTGGCCACTGCGGACTCCTCTTGCAGTTCCGTGACGGAGAACTCCATTTCGCCCAGGTTTATCGCCTTGGGAGCACGCAGGAAGATGGGCAGGAATTGTTTGGAGCCAGCAGCAGATCGTCCTTGTTCCTTTAGACTCTTGAGCATAAGTTCGGTGAGTCGCTTGCGAGGACGCTGTAGCTTGTCAACCAGCGAGTCCACACCTGGAATTCTCATGGGATTGGGATTGGATTCTTGTGGGATTGGGTTTGTTTCGCACCTGAGAAGTCTTCGGTTCGCCAGCGTGTGTCCACATTGGGCAGTTTGAGCATTTCTCGCAGCTCCTTGATGGTAAAGGCGGCCTGCAGAGGCCCCCGCCGGCCCACCAGATGCACACGCTCCACTTGACTGCGGGAGAGGGCTTCCAAGGCGTACTCCGTGGTGTCGGTGACCTGGAAAAATCGAGATTGCACACTTATATACTTACTTACATATCTATATAGTTACTTAACTACCTACTTATGTACTTATATATATAACAAATCCTACAATATCATATTTCTTACGGGAATAAGAATAAATTACCTTTAGAGCATCCAGAGGACTAAGAAGCATCCTGGCCACATCCACTGCGACGTTGCCCTGTCCCACTATCGTGACGTCGCGCCCACTTAGATCCGGAGCTAGGTCTTCCGCTCCCGGCAGTCCATTGTACCAGGCCACAAATTTCCGGGCAGATATCACATTGCCCTGCTGCTCGTTCTCCAGCTCCAGCTCTCGATCCTGGTCGGCGCCGTAGGTGAGGAGCACGGCATGGTATCGCTCTCTCAGCTCTTTTAGGCTCACATCCGTGCCCAGGGCTACGTTGCCAAAGTAACGAAGACGCGGATGCTCGGCGGTCTTGGTGAAGGTGTTGATCACGTTCTTGACCTCCGGATGATCGGGCGCAACGCCAAAGCTGCAATGTGCGATTTGCATAATGGGACAAGTCGTTAGTCGATAAGTGCGGTGGATGGAATGCATGACGCGTGCACACGCAACACCAGGGTGCGGATAAAAGCATTTGAGCTTGGAGTGCGAGTCACAGTTTCGCTCCCAAGATGCCGATGGCGGATGGTTTGCCACTGCTCCTCTGCCTCTTGCTAATCTCCAGCTGCAGCCCGGCGGCAGCCACTTCTCTTTGGGGCCTTGACCAACTGGGTGGTAAGATTGCCGCCGCTCCACAGGCTTCTGCCAGAGACTACACTCAAGCTTCTCCATTCAGCCTACTTCAGTGGCATCTTCCGTTCCGTTGTGGGTCCCCTCTTTGGCTTTGGGACAACAGGGAACAACGGCACCTCCTCCTAAAGCTAGATTCAGTGCCTGCTTACCGCACCAGTCCGAAGGGAACCGGCAGCTTCTCCACCACGTCCACCACACAGTCGCTCAGTTGCTTCAGCAACAGTTGGGCGGCATAGAAGCCAGCGGGTCCGGCTCCCACGATGCATATCCGCTTGGTGGGCGTCACGCCCCGGATCACTTGGTGGCGGGCGGGAGACGTGTGGAGGCCTCGTCTGCAGATGTTAAGAAGATTTAAGCCCATGGTCCGCAATATATGATGAAATTCGTCCAATA
>VNJO01012698.1:1583-16066 GCA_008042535.1 Drosophila tani | reverse complement strand
CGCCACAATTGAACTAGGCCAAATATTAATCAGAGCGACATAAAGATACGAATTATTTTAGAATATTTATTTATGTGGAAATTACATACATTTAAAAATAATATGCCGATTTTGCAAGAAAAAGTATTTTTTTCATAAATTAACGATTTTTAATTAACGATTTTTTTTTGCCAAATCGGCATATTTTTTTTAAATTTATGTAATTTCTACATAAATAAAATACATTTAAATTCCGTACTTCACTACAGTGTTATCCTTTAATATTATTACATTAATGGGAGAGGAGGAGAGCTGCATACGGTCGTAGGCAGAGCGAAAGAGGAGGAGAACAAACGGCAGATAAGAACACGCGAGCTACCAGCGAGGCAGAGTGCAGCTGCCGACAAGCGGAGACAGAAGCTCGAGAGCTTGAGCGAATGAGTGTGGGAAGTCGAAATGCGCGCACATTCACACAAATGGAGGCGACCAAACCAACGCACTATGGGAAATTTTCAGATTTTTTGGAATAATTTATGGTCGAGGTTGTAACTTTCTCCTTTAAATTTCCCCATCGTTTCTATATGATATAGTGTACATATATATAGTATATAGTATACGTTCGACTAAAATTGTAATATCCTGCAAGGGTATAATATAATAAGAAATTTTTTTTATACAAAAATTGAGCGTTCTTTAATTCTAGCGGCTAAAAGCGGAAATTACTGCTTAGATTTTCAATCATCGCAGCTGGTCTGATAACCAGATTTATTCATGGAGTCTGATAACCAGGTGTATTTATAAAGCTGGTCTGATAACCAGCTATACCTGTTTAATAGGTGATTGATCCTATTTTAAATTTATTATTAAATTTATAAACTGAAAATAAAACCCAATTTCAACCTATCAAGCAAAAGCTGTTAAATTTATATTTAAAAATGTTTCATTTATTTGATGATTATTTAAAAGGTGGAATGTAAAAGCTAAACATAAAATTCCTCAAATTCCATTTCCCATTTCACATGAAAACATTTTTGTATTTATAGTACATATATTTTTTTATTCAGGTTTTTTGTTTGCACAATTTTGTTGTTGTTGGATGCTGAATAAATTGTGAGATTCCCATTAAAAAATGTTTTTTTAATTAAATTTGCGAAAACTTTTTATTTTGTATATATTTATTATAAACTAAAACTTAAGCTTTTAAATTAAAATTTATGTTACCATCATCTTTTTTTGTTAGATTATAGGTTTTTATGGCAAATAAATCAAAAATACAATAATCTATGTGACTATATCTATTAGGAATGTATACAATATTATTCATTAATTCTAATTTAATGCCCATACTTCCCCTTCGCTATTTTGCTGAAACAATGATGTATGTGTATCTTACGATGCACGAGCTAAGTGCACTCATGAGAGGATCCTCCTCAACATCAGTTGATTACCCGGGTAATTCCTTGATGGTGTTGGTGTTTGTAGTGTTGTCTATCTATCACTGTGGACGGCAATCTACGTAGTGACGATGAGCACCGAGACTGTGGTGCGCAAGGAGACTACTATATAGAGCCGTAGAATTGAAAATCTGCTACGATAGTCCAATCAAAACCATTTATATCCTGATCGAAGGGAATTGTAAACCTCTTTGAAACTGCATACTAAGATGTTGTTGTGATCTAGCTTTAAATACGCGTCGAATGACACCTCGATTATCCAGATCCGATACTCCGATCAAAAGATATTCAATAAACAAAATTTTAACGGCCTTTCCGAAATGAAAACGTTTGTCCTGTTGTTTGTCTGTCTGTCTGCATGTCTGTCGATTTTTTTGTTTTAGAGTCCTGTAACCACTTTTATTTTATTAACCAGCTCGAGCTAAACATCAAACATCTTACGACTTTTTGGGTTTCCCGCTAGCTTGAAGGGAAAACAGCTAAATAAGCTAGATTTCCCGCGCCCATAACTTCTAAACGACTAAAGCTACAAAAATGTGCTATATGTCGTTAGAAAGGTATTTTGAAATGATAATAACTTTGCCTTGATATAATTTATCTTAATATAATATTAAAGAATTTATAATTAAAATTAATGCTTTTTTTAAGTTTTTGATGTTTTTTTTAAAAAGGCTTTAACGATTTTCATAGTCACCTAAGGCCATAAAGCCGTTGAGATTACTCAACTTTTGGTATATGACACATATCTGGCAAAAATTCGCTTTCTCGAGATATTACTCATTAAAATTATACAAATTACATACATTTATGTAAAAAATCATGTAGAGTATTATATAGACTTGCACAATGCATTAATATTTAAAACCATCAAAGAAATCTTAAAATAATTTATATTAAAAAACAAAACAATAAGAGTTTTTTTTTTTTAATTTGATCTAATATCAAATAAAAACACCGCTTAACGAAGTGAGATTAAAGGTACGATGGCACCTTCAACTTCAAAGGTTTCTGATATCAAATTTTGTGATGATTAATAGTAACGTTAACAAAAATAAATTACTTATAATTTAACTAGTTTCGTTTTCGGCACTAAGCTGTAAAATCCCTAGCCTAAACAGTAGCCTATATATACGGAATCGACTGTACATACAGCCGTTACAGAAAAAAACACAACAACATTAAACTGAACACACAAAAAAACTGCATCCTTTGACCTTTACTCTGACCTGCTCAATTAAAAGGTAATAAAAAAGAGTCCTTTCAGATAATATCTATTTTGTCCCCTTTAAAGAAATCCCCATGAGATATTATACACTTGTGCCAACGGTTTTTCCAATCCATTCATTTCATTTTGTTTTATCTTGTTCAGCTCCTCCTTCGATGCTGTCTTTATCTCGTCAAGCGTAAAGTAACTTCGTCCTTTCATTAGGTAACAAGAATAAGTCACAGGGAGCCAGATCTGGGGAAAACGGTGGCTGCGGCATCATTAGTGTGTTGTTTTTGGTCAAAAAGTCACGCACAAGCAACGATGTGAGAGCAGGGGCGTTATCGTGGTGCAAAAGCGAATATTTGTTCTTCTTCTCGGCCTTCTGAGAACATTTTGTACCACCGATATACGTTGCTTCGGTCCAAGGTAGCTGAAAAGAACGACTAAATAAAAAGACGTCTTCATTTGCTGAGTTGATATTTCAAACTGAATCTTTATTTCAAAGTCCGCGCTTACGTAGCGGTCAAGAGATTCTTAAAACTAGTCTTATCGCTAGACCAACGCAATGGTTGTTTAACCCTAACATGGGATACATTCTTCAGTGGGATGGGAAAGACACAGCTATACCGCACTTCTATTATAAGATATTTTGTGACCCACGCAGGAGCTCAGATTACATATTTGTTAAGTGCATAGATCTGTGCTAGGCCCAAGTGGCCGCTGTTTGGAGATACGCGCACATGCGCTCAAGCAGATCACAGCTGCATCGATTTGTATAAGATAAATATATATAAATATAAATATATATACGTATATATAAAATCGTGTTCATGTGTGAACATTCTGCCAAGGGCCAGCAAAAATTGGGTGTGACATATAAAATACAAAATTGATTAATATACAAACATATTGAACAACTATACATTTCATAACACGATTAAGTGGACTGTAGATTTAATAATTTTTTCTTTAACTTAACTGTTTACATTTAAGTTTCTTGCAAAGACTCCGCAAATTGGGTGTACATTTTCGTAATTAAAATAAACAAATAAATATACAACAATAATTATCAAGAATATAATTAGAGAGGTATGACCAGATATGTGATGCAAATTTATCCCCTTTAATTTTTTAATTCTGTGAGAACCTCCCAAAAAGAAGTCTACATTTGTTGAGTTGATATTTCAAAACTGATTTTATTTGGAACGATCTCCGATTTATATAGCACATTTGATTCTAATTTTAGTCTTATCTATGGTCTTCGCAGAGACCGCACATTTGCTTGTCTAAGCGGGGGAAGTCTTATCCATTGCTCCCCCGTGGAGCGACCTTTTGTACATCATGGAAAATTCCTAAGTGATATTTTTACATTACTCAAGATTACAATTGGTATTTATAAATTTGTGAAGCAAACAAATGATCTTAAATACAATCTCATGTTCATGTATGAACAAATTCTGTCTGGCTTTATATTAAATGTGCTAGTTCCTTCCTCCGGCAAATTATTTACTGGCAAATTATGTAGAATTTAAAGAGTATTTGAATTCATCCCAATACGAGTTAGATGTGAGTGATCATATCACTGATGTGAGTGATCATATACTACAAATTTAAGTAAGCCATTAGCAAATCTCCTCCGACCACACTGGTACTGGAATTACCCTATATGAATTGTATGGGTATCTGTAATCTATTATAAATACCTCCGAGGTGAGGTCCTGCCGGGGGAATAAAAAAAAAGGGGTGTGTCCAGGCTACGCACGACAGAAGTAAAACTTCTAGTATTCCTCTCTCTCTTATCATTTCATTATCTCTTATTTTCTGTCTTAGGTTAGTTTGAAGATTAGAGGTTAAATAATTCAAGGACGAAACATGGATTTTTGTATCTAATATTTTCTTATAGATGAATGACGATCGATTAATGTATAGTTCCAAAAATGTTCAATTTATTTACAAGTATACAATATTACATAATTAACAACATTATAATTTAAAATTACAAAGAAAATACAATGACAATTTACCTATCATGTGACATTTTCATTATCAATTTCATGAATATCATTTCCTAATGTCGTGATAATTGGGTTATGGTAACTAAAGTGCGAGATATATACATGAGCACTCAAATCCTTAATGAATCGTGCAAAAACTGCATCGATTGTTATCCCGTGTCTAGTCGTGTTAATGTTCCTATCATTTACAATATCCAAATTGAGGGTGTTTTTGAAAAAGTTCAAAATCTCACCAGATACTTCCCTCGCGAAATTAACATTAAAATCTCCCGAAATAATCATAGGAATTTCGTGGTGGATAAAATCTTTGATATCTGTAATCGATTTACCTGGTGAGATATAAATTGACACCATAATAATTTTTTTAACACTGAAATTCTGTAGGAAACCAAAAATTTGCCTTGTTAGGCTGCCGCTTAAATTCAGAGGTCACGAAATGTTGTTGCGACTCTGTTGCAGCGCACAGCTCTCGACTCTCAAAAGTAAACAAACCGATCGAGAAGAAGAAGAAGACACATTACATGTTTTCATTTCCGGTCGAAAAAGATGGATAAGAATTATGGTGCCAATCAAAAATAGTTAATGCATACTTAACCTGTTAATATCTGTATGAAACCTGTTCAATCAGAAGTTCTTTTGACACACACACCTCTCACCCTTTTTTCTACTTCTGTAAATGAATTTGTTTTGTCACAGAAATGATTTCGGCTTAAAAAGCGTCTTCTCGCTCAAGTACGCATACACACACGTGCTCACATGCGCATTCTATTTTTAGATTTTTACGCTCTCAACTTTGTGCTAGCGCGCTGAGAGCGAGAGAGGATAGAAGAGGAGAGGAAGATCGTTCGTCAGCGGTGAGAGAGGGACAGGAACTACGCGCATTTTCGTGTCGTTCAAGAATCGGTTTTACTCCGTCCCCGAAAATCCATAACGCGCCTAAAGAAGTTTCACTTCAATAAATTTGAAACTTAAGCATTTTTATGCTGGGTTGCGATGTAATGGGAACATTTTCCTTTGTGGCCTTTGCCAAACTCTTCTAACTTTTATAAAATTTTCATTTCCCTGAAATTTTTTCTCCTGGTTAATAAGAGGTGTCATTGTAAGTGGCTTTGATTCCCTTAAGGATGTATCGTCCTTAAATGGAATATTCCCCATATAACAACCACTCGAATGTTTATTGGTAGTTTTAATAACATCATTTCTAACATTTTTGTCTTTTAAATAATTCTCAACATTGGTTTCTATTTTTCCAAATTGTTTTAAATTGTTCACTTTAATAGTAGTTGCATTTATTGAATGAGTACCCTTTGGCTTTATACTTTGATACAAATGTATCTGATGGTTAATGGGGTATCCATTAACCCGTGTATAAGATTTTATTTTCGGCAGATTTAACATTTGTGCTGCCTCCTCTGATATGATAGTGCTTTGGGATCCACTATCAATCAATGCTCTTAAATTTTCAAATCCGCCATTAGCAGATTTTACATTTATTTTTGCTGTTAGTAGCAACGCATGTGTCGAAGTCAAACAAGTGGATAAAAATACCTCTTCTCTCTTTTGAGAGTTTACATGCATCATTGTATGATGAGCCTTATTACAATGCGAACATAAATATTCGCAAAAACATATTTCGCCATTAAAATGATTTAGGCATCTTGTGCACAGTTGCACCTTTCTTGCGATTTCCGGTCGCTCTAGGGGATTCATCCCTCTAAATCTGTGGCATAGGGTTACTGTATGTCCCATCATTTTGCAGATTGGGCACCTTTCACTCTAATTTAAAAAATTATTCTGTCTTGGAAAATTTTAAAAATTATAATTTTTTGACATATTGAAAGTCTTTTTAACAGGTTTTTCCTCCTGCACAGAGCTCGTCGAACACAGCCGTTGCTCCAAAAAATCGATGACATCTGATAATTTTTAGATGTCTTTCGTTTTCTTAATGTGACTCTCATAAAGCTGCAGAATCTGTGTATTACATTTTTTTTAGCCATATGAGCAAATATCACATCAACTTTTTTGGACAGATTGGCCTTAAGTTGTATGATGTGTACCGCTTCATTAATGGTGTCAATGAAATATTTTATCTGCCTGACGGAATCAATATTTAAATTTGATATAAATATCTTACGATTATTTTCGTACCGCTTGGTTAAAAGTTCCCAAGCGGCATTATAATTATCTGCGGAGCCTAATAAGAGGTGAGCAACAACTTTCCGCGCTTCACCCTTTAATGCAGACTTTAAATAATTGAATTTTAGGGAGGTGCTTAAACTCTCCCTAGAATGAATTAATTCGATATATAATTCTTGGAATATGTCCCACTCTTTGGCATCACCGCCAAACGTGGGTACCTCAATTTTCGGGAGGGTTGGTAAATTTTCAATTTTACTATCAACCTCGGAGTTATGAACAACTTTCTCCTTTAGTTGTTCATTTATCTCCGCCGAAATGTTCTGAATGTCAAACTCAAACTCGCTAAGGGCCAAATCGAATTCTAGGCTACGACCGACAACTTGAATTTTAAGCTCAGAAATATTTTGCCAGAGAAAATGAATTTTATTTTTCCTGATCCTTAAAGTTTCCCGTTTCCCGCTCTGAAATATTCATGGTCGATTGGACGCAATTTCACCAAGATATTGTGATTTTTAATAAATTCTACTTCCAACTTCTTTATATATTCTATTTGGTCTTTGGAATATTTCTTTAGACCTTCTGCAGCTATTTGCCTGCAGTCCTTATTAATTTCTGCTTGCCTTTTAAGCAGACTTATAATTTGATCGGACAACATTTTATAATATATTTATTGTATATATTAAAATATATTATTATATATTTTAAAATAACTTATTATATCTTATCTGTGATCGCTGCCGATTTTTGTCGTCGCCGCTGCCGTTGCTACCGCTGTTGTCGGTGCTGCTGATGTCGCTGCCGCTGCGCCAGAGTTGTTGCTTCCTTAGGCGCTGCTGTTGTAGGCGCTGCTGTTGTAGGCACTGTTGTTGTAGTTGCTGTTGTTGTAGGCGGTGCTGTCGTGGACTGTCATTGTAGGCGCCGCCGTTGGTCTTCCTTCTGGGGTTTTTTTTTATTTTTGATATATTTTTGTTGTATTTTATTTTTTGTTTGTCTGTACTGTTAGTGCACTATTTTTTCTTTTTTTGATATAAGCACTGTTTTATAGGGTTTTTATATAGCTAATTAATAGCTAGTGAATTAGGGCTCCAATTTTACCGTAATCACTTTCAATTTTTTTTTTTTTATTGATGTTGTAGGTTTTCAGTGAGTCCAAACTTTAATTTTTATGGTTTTCACAAATCACTTTTTAAGCTGATGTTTAAGGCCTCAAGCACGCCTTACCACTTTTAAATTGGGTATAACAACCTCTAGCTTAATATCAAGACTAAGGAGTTTTGTTTAAACATAAAAGATTCTTGTATATCATTTTGCTTTATATGTTATTCTCTGTTCCATACAACGGGTGGGGGGAAACAAGAGATATTTATTTTTGCAACCTTAACTGCGGGTGCCTTTGCACTACATACAGATTTTTAGGTGCTGGTTTAAAAACTCAGAATATCTTACCACAAGGGGGAAAGTTACAGAGTGCCTCGAAGGACCAAAATGAAAAGAACGACTAAATAAAAAGACGTCTTCATTTGCTGAGTTAATATTTCAAACTGATTCTTTATTTCAAAGTCCGCGTTAACGTAGCGGTCGTGAGATTCTTAAAACTAGTCTTATCGCTAGACCATCGCAGTGGTTGTTTAACACTAACATGGGAAAAATTCTTGAGTGCGATAGGAAAGACACAGCTATCCCGCACCTATTTGAAGATATTTTTGTGACTCACGCAGAAGCTCAGATTACATATTTGTCAAGATTACATTTTTGTCTGTGCCAGGCTCAAGTGGCCGCTGTTTAAAGATACGCGCACATGCGCTCAAGCAGATCACAGCTGCATCGATTTGTATAAGATAAATACATATATGTATATACAAATATATAGAAACGTGTTCATGTTTGAACATTCTGCCAAGGGCAAGCAAGAATGGGTGTAGTTTTTTAAATTTGAAAAAATTTGAGTAAATAAAAATTATTATTAAACAATTAAAAAAATTTACTTAAAAAAAATTTTTTTTATGAGGATCTTCTATATTGTATTTAATTTTATATTTACTTTGCTCCGTTATCCAATTTCTGAATATGTAGATTCCGCTGACGTTGAAGACGTTAAGTTGACGTTGAAGACCTCTGGTGTTGATTTATCTGCCTCTGGTGTGCAGACGATGAAGATGACGTTGATGGTGGGGCTGCTAATGTTGTTGCTGCTGCTGTAGGCGCTGCTGCTGTAGGCGCTGCTGCTATTGTTGCTGCTGCTGTAGGCGCTGCTGCTATTGTTGCTGCTGCTGTTGTAGGCGTTGGTCTTCCTTCTGGTAGTTGCTTGATGATTTTGTTGATGATTTTTTATTTTTGTTTTGTATATATATTTTTATGGTTTGTAGAACTTTTTGTTTTTTGATTATTATTTATTTTGAAAAACTAAACAAAATTTCCCTTTGAATATTTTTTGTCACTGACAGTTGATTTTCACTTTCGATGTTTTGGCCTCGATATGCCCTTTGTTTCACATTTCGATGTTGAAGGCCTCGAAACATACGCCCAAACTAAATACTTTATATATTTATTTGGTTTTAATATGTTGTTTTTCTGAATATGTAGATTCCGCTGACGTTGAAGACGTAAAGTTGACGTTGAAGACCTCTGGTGTTGATTTATCTGCCTCTGGTGTGCAGACGATGAAGATGACGTTGATGGTAGCCAGCCGATGATTGTAGTCTCATGGCCGACCAGATTCTATAAGTGCTGGCACTTTCTTTCTCCAGCGTTGGATTCTAAGTCGATCCAAATTTTTCCGATGATTTCTTCCAGTGTTATCGTCATCTTTTATGGTGGCTTCGTTGGCACTTTAGTCCAACAGCCTTAAATACCTGCACTTAAATGCAAGCATAATTGCAAAGATTTTTACATTTTTTAAAAATGCGACTACGTTCCTTACCTCATGGGGGGAACTTTCAGTAGCCTTTTATAAATGTCGATTTTTTCGACACAAATTTTTTTTATTAAGATAAAAATTGCAAAACTTTTTCCAAAGATCGATTTTTTAATTTTCGAACACAATTTTTTTAGATAAATTGTAAACTGTTCATGCAATAAGGACTCTTTTGTATCCTTTTGCATAAACTAGACTCTGTTCCTTACCTGGAGAAACTTTAGTCTACCACCAGCAACATTTACCGCTTTGCCCGGTTTTTAAGGCGCTGTCCTTCCTCTGAGTCTCTTACCACTGGGGGGAAAACTGCAGAGTTGCTAGAAAAGACCAAACATAGTAGAGTGGTCCTTCCTCTGAGGCTCTTACCACTAGGGGGAAACCTGCAGAGGCGCTCGAAGGTCCAAAATGAAAATGACGACTAAATAAAAAGACGTCTTCATTTGCTGAGTTAATATTTCAAACTGAATCTTTATTTCAAAGTTCGCGTTTACGTAGCGGTCATGAGATTCTTAAAACTAGTCTTATCGCTAGACCAACGCAGTGGTTGTTTTACCCTAACATGGGATGCATTCTTCAGTGCGACAGGGGTGAACACAGAATTCGTGGATCCCACGCATGGATTCAAATTACATATACATATAGTCAAGTGTTTTGTGTTAAGCCCATTTGGCCGCTATATTTAAAGATATGCTGAGATCCCGCGCAGGGGCTCAGTTTACATTACATTATTTGTGTTCCGCTCAACCTGCCGCTATGTTTAGAGTCATGCGCACATCCGCTAAGCAGCGTACGGCTGCATTGATTTGTTAAATATATTTATATATATACGTGTTCATGTGTGAACAGTAGTCTTTGCTGAAGCATCAAATACTACCCTTAATTTGGTCGTCAGGCTTGAATCTCTAATTACAGCCTGGTGCGGTAAGAAATATTTACCTTCATCGTGCACTTCGACCATATGCCCTAAATCCAAATATTCATTCATGAATTTAGTATAGTCAACCTTAAGTTTTTCATTTCTATTTAATTTTTTCTCCAAATTCATAAAACGAGCCACGGCTTGTTTCTTTGAATCTCCTAAGGTTATATCCTCTTTAAATGGAATTGACACAATGTATCGCCCATCTGAACCTATCTTTGTAGTTTTAGTGAATTTATTTTCACAATATTCAGACTCGATATCATTTTTGTCTTCTCCCTCTACTTCCCAATATCTATCTTAATCGTTCAACTCGATCGCTGTTGCTACGATTGTTTTGTTTCCTTTGGATTTTTTACATCCAGAGACAATCCACCCGAACTCAGTTTTCTGTCCCAGGAACTCGTTTATTTTTACAACTCCATCCTGTAGAATGTGAGTGTATAGATTTGCTCCAATGATCAGATCAATACGACCTGGTTTATTAAAATCGGGATCAGCTAAATCATAGCTTTTCCATTCTTCTTTGTCAACATTTATTGTGCTGGCTGGCAATGCCTTCAATAGCTTGGGAAGGATTAAAGCTTCAATTTTTAAAATTTTTTGAGAGTTTGCAGTTTTATATAAATAACTGCTTTGTGCTTGGAGATGCACTTTCCTGTGGAAGATACTCCACTAATTTCTGTGTCCGAACGAATTCTATTTACTTTTAGAATCTGCGCAGATTCTTCTGAAATTATTGTACTTTGTGACCCGCTGTGTATTTCCCTCTTTCTCAATCGTTTGATAATTTGTATGGAGCATGCTGTTATTATATCCCCCACAAGTAGAACACGATATATCGCTAAGGCATTTTTTATAAGCTGCATGTTTTAAGCATTTTACACACAATTTTACTAATCGAACCTTATCCCATCTTTCAGATGGACTTATGGATTTAAATTTGTAACATTGCAATATAGTGTGTCCCAATTCTTTGCAAATGGGACAACTGTTGCTTGAATATTCTTTATTCATTACAATTTTTTTACAGGCCTTTCATCCTGAACTGAGCTAATCGAACTTAGTCGTTGCTCTAAAAACTCGATGACGTCGGACAATAATTGGACCTCTTTGGTCTTTTTAATATGGCTTTCATACAATTGAAGAGCCTCTTTATTAAATTTTTTCGAAATTATATGAGTAAATATTATATCTACCTCATCGGGAAGTTGTGCCTTTAATTTAATCATATGAATTGACTCATTTATTGTGTCAATAGACATTCTTAAATGCCTATTTGAGTCCATATTTAAATTGTTTAGCTCAAGCAGGCGATTTAATTGCTCGGAAAATATTTTCCTTTTGTTTTCGTACCGCTTGGCTAATAACTCCCAAGCGGCCTCGTAATTTTCCCCAGATCCCAATAATAAGTGAGAAACCACTTTCCTGGTTTCTCCCTTAAGTGAGAACTTAAGGTAATTACATTTTAAGGTCGGACTCAAGTCCTCTCGTAAATGTATGAGTTCATTAAATAACTCATAAAACAGGTCCCAATCTTTGGAATCTCCAAAGAATGTGGGAACCTGTATTTTAGGTAGTGTTGGTAAATCATAAATTTTTAGATTACCAACCTCTACCTTTGGCACTACTCCCCCTAATTTCGATTTCATGTCGTTTGTTCCTGATGCAATATCGAATTCTAATTCTTCCAAAATATCATCGTACCTCCTATCAGTGACATCAATCTGGTTTACTTTTTTTAATTTAATAAGCCTCTCCCAGTAGAATTGAATCTTTAATCTAATTTCAAATGTTTCTATTTTTTTTTTCTGAATTTCTAAAATTGTTTCCCTTAAAAATTCGTCTAGCTGCTCAATAGCATTGTCCATATTTGATTTCTGCTCTACTTTTTTGCTACCACTTGGTACCTCATCTTCATCTGCTTTTTGCAGCACCTTATCAATCCTTAATTTTATATTTTGAAATGTTAACATCATTGTTTTAAAAAGTTTATTTCTAAAATAGTCATGATCGACCACTCCTATTATTAGCAGTGCCGAATTATTCTTTATACATTCGGATTTTAGATCGTCATACTGCTTCATTTAGTTAAAACTAAGGCTTGGATGCCCTTCCAACTGCCTACTTAGCTCTGTAATTTCTACTTGCCTTTTAATAAGGGCAATGGTCTCAGCGGACATCATTTTTTTTTTGATTTTGTAGATTTTTGATTTTTGTTTTGTAGATATATTTTTAAGGTTTGTAGAACTTTTTGTTTTTTAATTATTATTTATTTTGAAAAACTAAACCAAATTTCACTTTGAATATTTTTTGTCACTGACAGTTGATTTTCACTTTCGATGTTTTGGCCTCGATACGCCCTTTGTTTCACTTTTCGATGTTGAAGGCCTCGAAACATACGCCCAAACTAAATACTTTATATATTTATTTGGTTTTAATATGTTGTTTTTTTTTTTTAATTTGTTTTAGAAAAACTGCAAATTTATTTTTTCTGTGTTTTTTTTTTTTTCTGTCGAATATTTACGACTACAATTGTATCTCCACAACACAGTTTTTGTTTTCTGTGTGTTTCAATAATTATTTAAACAATAAGGACTTGTTTATCCTTTTGCTTTTTTGTTTTATACTCTGTTCCTTACCATAGAGGGGGATACAAGAGTTATTTATTTTGCTACCTTTAGCTGCGTGTGTCTAGCACAACATACAGACTTTAAGGAGCTGGTTTACAAGTTCTGAACTTCTTACCACAAGAGGGAAAGTTGCAGAGTGCTCGAATGACCAAAATGTAAAGCGGTCCCAAATAAGAAGACGTTTACACATTGAGTTTTTGTAAGAAACTGATTTTTATTTCAAAGTCCGCGTTTAAGTAGCGGGTATGAGATTCTAATTCTAGGTTTAGCGCGGACCTAGCGCTGCGAGCTGCCGCACATCTTGCCGCACATCTGCCGCCTTATCTTAAAAGATATGCTGAAATCCAATATTTGTCATGTGCGTAGATCTGTGTTTGGCCAAACGGCCGCTATATTTAAAGATAAGCACGCATGCACTTAGGTAGACCGCTGCACACATTTGTATATTTCAATTTACAGCTCTCGGTTCATATGCACAGATATGAACAGAGCCCAAAAAATAATCTTATTTTTCTAAATATTCATGTTCGTCTGAACACGGACATTATTGCATCCTATACAGACTTTTTAAATGCGAAAACCAATCATTAAAATATTTCCTAAACAATTTTTAGTAAAAGAAATTCTTTATAAGTAGTATATAAACCGGGTTTTCGGGACCTTTGATGTCGCTAAGTGGGGTCATAAATTAGATTAATTAGGGTCACCTGTCAAATTTTAAAAGGATTTTAGTAATAAAAATGCAATTAATTAGGGTCAACTGTCAATTTTAAAAGGACTTTAGTAATAAAAATGCAATTAATTAGGGTTAGCTGTCAATTTTCCAGGATTTTAGTAATATAACTGCAATTTATTAGGGTTAGCTCTGAAAGGATAAGTGGAGGGAACGAGGAGCCACTTGAGAAGGGTGCATGCAAATTGATCCTGTACGATCTTGTCCCGTCGAAGGATACTCAACCTCCCCCAATTTAATAGTTTACACCGCCACATGAAAGGGTGCGCGTGCGAGGGATCAATCCAGCACGATCATGTTCCAACGGAGCGCACAAGCAATCCCACACTCAGCCGTCCCCCACTTGAAAAGGTCGCGCACAAGCGATCCCACACTCACCCGTCCCCCACTTGAAAAGGCCGCGCACAAGCAATCCCAGACTCACCCGTCCCCACTTGAAAAGGCCGCGCACAAGCGATCCCTCACTGACCCACCAGATAATTGGTGGGAT